>SKCR01043343.1:0-76232 GCA_019454045.1 Zanthoxylum bungeanum | reverse complement strand
CATGCCACTTGTCAACCATCTATCGTTCTCCCGACAAAAAGCAAACAATCTGACCGTCATTATCAACTCAAAAGACGCCCAATCTCAGCCGTCCATCCAATTCTGAAAAATTATTTATAAAAATGACATGTGGCGTGTATCTGATGCTTTTGATCAATCCAACGGCCATAAACGCACCGAACAGATTATAACAAAACGGAGTAAACACTGTTGCTTTCTTTCACGAACGCTTCGAGCTTTCCCAACCGTGAGATCTTCTCTCTCTCAGCTGTGACCAGTGAACTCAAAGAACAACCAAACCGCACCGTGCAATCTTCAATCTCTCTGAAATAAGCAAGTAAGTCTTCTGAACGACCTCCTTGTTTTGCTTCTCATGTGTTACGAATCCCCATTTTTCTCTTTTCTCTTTCCTCCCCCCCTTTTTTGTTTGTGAAATATGTTTTGGATTTTTGGGATTAGGGACATTCAGGTCTGTGTTTTGTTTAGCTTGATGTTGCTAGGGAGAGATTTACGGCTTGATGGATATTGTTAGGGCATTTAGAACCCACAGGTTTAGTTTTCTCGGAATCTCTGGCCATTTTTAGAAATTAGCTATAGACTGACTTCCCCCCTTTTTATTTCTCGGATGTCAGAGATGTCTGATAACAAGTCTTCCTCTGCAAACCCTGCTAGACCTCCGACCCCCCTATCAAAGAGCTCTCCTCGAGCTCGGGGGCACCAAGCATAGAGGACCTCGAAACTACCCCCACCCCTTCTGAAATTGAACAAGATACTTACCATCAGAGAATACCCCAAAAGGACCCAGAGCCCGGTGATTTTGACTGCTCGGCTTTAGATATGGATCGGCCATCAAAAATAACTGAAGATGACCTAGCACTGCTCCGGCAACGATATGACATTCCGATAGATATCGCCCTTGAAGTCCCCGGTCCAATGGATCGTGCTAGTCAACCTGATGAGGGCTCGATGGCACTTCTTCCGGCTTTCTTTGAGTGTGGACTTCGGCTGCCAATGCAACGCTATTTCGCCTGGATGCTGGCCGAGATGGAGATCGCCCCCTGTCAACTGAGCCTGAATAGTTGGAGGATTTTGGCCGGGCTACATGTGATTTGGAGTCGGGCGAGACTCGGTGAACCTTCTCTTGAAGAAGTGAAGAGGCTGTATCGATTGAAGCCAACCCAAGAACGCACCATGGTTGGTACTACTTTTCTACTTATGCTGATTCGCCAAACGTTGTCGGAAAGCTCCCCGACTCCAACAAAAACTTCAAAGACTTATGGTTCTGGGCCACAAGAGATTGGGGATGGGTCCTGAGATCATACGAAGAGGAGGTTTCCGTCCCGGATATCTTTAGAGCGGGAGGTTAGGAATCTAACCCTTAGTGTTCCTGCCCTTTATTTTATGATAGGATTTTAACTTCTTTGACTCTTCCCAGCTTGTTGGAGGGACGCTCCCAAGGTCTCCCATCAGGTCCGGGTGCGGGTGAGCTGGGCTCGGAAATATGCCGACCATTGGAAGCAATTGGTTAACGATACGGCCTTTGTCGAGTCGGGCCTGATTCGGATCGGTCCTCCGAAGGTCCTGTGGCGGATAGGTAGGCTTCACTAACCCCCTAACCCATCCCTTTGTTTGCTTAGCATGATGACGATTATGAATTTTACTCAGATTCTAGACTGACTACTCTTTTTGCCTTCGTTTTTGTAGGTATGTCAAAAAGGCCAAAGTATCTTGATCAACTGGCCGATGCAACGAAGAAAACCGGCCATACTGGGGCCGGGTCCTCTCGGAAACGGCCAACAACTATCGAGGCCAAAAAAGTGGCTGAAGAGGCAGCCCCGTCAGCTACCCAAAGCTTTTCTCCCCAATCTAGGGCATCGCCAACAATCTACACCCGTCCTGCCAGCCCGCCAAAACCTACCCGGAAAAGTAAGCGTCTGATCGGGACAGAAGAAGCCGATCTAACTCGGGAGATGGAGGAGGAGCATGTCTTGAGTGAGAGGCAGGCTGCTCGGAAAGAGAAAAAGAGGCCAGAGGGTACTTCCAAAAAGCGGAAAGGCACCGTGATTCTTGGTGTAGAAGACCTCGGACAGGGCATTAGGGAGGCCACTTCTCACCTGGTGCCGGCTATCAATGAACTGGCCGAGGCGGTCCCTGCGGAGAAGATTCTGAGATATGAGGATCTCTCTCCCGAGGACGTCGTTACGGAGATATGCTCCCAAATGGCCAAGGTAGTCACATTTCCTTATTCTCACTTATGAGCCCATGACTCAATTTTGTTTTCTGACTTTCTATTTCTTATCGGCAGGCAAATTATATCACAGCCAAGAATAAAGACCTTATTCTGAGCCTTTTGTCTGAGGGCGGCCAAGCCTAGAGGCTTCAGAACCGACTCTCTGAAACGGAAGCCGAGCTGGCCCGTAAAGAAGAAAACATAAAAAATCTGGAGCTGGCTGCCGTTGAGGCCCATACAACAAACAAAGCTCTCCGGGCTGCTGCCTCTCTAGAGAGAAAGAATGCTGATGCCGCCAAGAAGGATTTGGAGGCTGCCCAAGCCGACAACAGGATCCTACAGATGGAAGTGCGCAGCGTTGAATCTAAGCTGAGGGCCAAAGATGAAGAGCTGGTGCAGGCCCGGGACGAGCTCAAGAGGAAGGAAGCTGAGCTGAAGGTTGAGAGAGACGCGATTCGCCTTGAGGGGGTCGGGAACTGCGCCGAGATCATCCCGATGGTATTGCCCAGCCTTGATAAGGGGTCTATCAACGCGGCCATTCGCTTCTGCAATGGGAAAATTCAGAAGAGGAGTTTAAAGAATGGCTGCCCCTTTCTCCCGAAGAAGTGATGCACCCCTATCCTATTTCGATCGCCCCGGCTCCTGAAGAGGACCGACCTGAAGCTCCTACTCATGAAGAGGTTCAGTCTTAGGCTCATGTTCCTGCTCCTGAAGCCGCAATTATCGGGGCCTCCCAGGTTGTCGACGTGGAAGCTACTGTCCTTCCTCCCAAGGCCGAGCCAAGTCATCCGCCATCCGAGCCTACCGAGGAAGAACCACATCCCCCTGCGTGGGCTGACTGATAAGGGGTAACCCGAACGGGGCCCTGTGTAAACTTAGGCATATTTCACTTCTCTTGTAATAACTTTTCACAACTATACTTCAATATATATATATATTTATATTATGTGTTTCTGTTCTACTCTTTTGTCTTACGTAATTTGCTCTGAATGCCTCCCTCCAATCGATCACTTGAGACTCGCCCGTGGGCTTAAAATGAATTTATTCAGTGGAATGAAAACCCGACTCCGAGCTAGTAGGTGGGATGTGACCCGACCCCGAGCTGAGAGAAATACTTGGCCCTAGGGGAATGTTGCGTCCCCAGTTCAAAAGACTGACTCGGTGGGACTTGACCTGACCCCGAGCTGAGAGAAATACTTGGCCCTGGGGGAATGTTACGCCCCCGGTCCAAAAGATAGACTCGGTGGGACGTAACCCGACCCCGAGCTGAGAGAAATACATGGTCCTAGGGGAATGTTACGTCCCCAGTCCAAAATACTGACTCGGTGGGACGTGACCCAACCCCGAGCTCAAAGAAATAGTAAGGGTCCCGGCGAAATGAATCCAGCCCCGAGCCAATCAGCCAGATGGCATTGGCAGAACGAATCCAGCCCCGAGCCGATTAATCAAGTGGCATCGGCGGAACGAAATCCAGCCCCTAGCCGATTAATCAAGTGGCCTTGGTGGAACGAAGTCCAGCCCCGAGCCGAATAATCTTGTGGCCTCGGCAGAACGAAATCCAGCCCCGAGCCGAATAATCTTATGGCCTCGGCGGAACGAAATCCAGCCCCGAGCCGAATAATCTTATGGCCTCGGCGGAATGAAATCCAGCCCCGAGCCGAATAATCTTTGGGACTTGTTCAGAAGGGAAGTGAATCAACCTTTTTAAGCCCTACCGAATGTTGCACGGGTGTCCCCTTGCCAGACCAGCGAAAAACAAAAACAAAGCTTTAAAATTTAAAAAACGGGGGGGGGGGGGGGGTGACTCAATGCTTATCAAAGTAAACGTTAAAGTGTAAACAATCAGCACAGATTCTTTAAAACAGCGTCCTGTCCGAGGTTTCCAAAACACAATCATGAATCTTTCAATTCAGAGTCTCGGTGAACCAGGATTTGGATCAAATAGCGTTTAAAATGGTAAGGGCACATCCTCTATACTTCAGGTCTCCATGGAGCCTGTGTACTGTTTGAGGGCTCCTCCTTACAACACTGGAGCAGGCATACGCTACGAGGGCACAATCCCTTCCCGTGTTATACCTCTCTTGGATCCGAATGATCAAAGAAATAGGGATCAAAGAGTGTTCGATACATTAAGGGCATATTCCTCCTTATGATCGGTAACACTAGAGAAAGCAATCACCACATGGGGTATCATCCCTCCCCGTACTATGCTTCTCACAGATCCGAATGATCGAGGAAATAGGGATCAAAGAGTGTCCGAGACATTAAGGACATATTCCTCCTTATGTTCGGTAACACTGGAGCAAGCAATCGCCACAAGGGTATCATATCTCCTCGTGCTATGCTTCTCACGGATCCGAATGATCAAGGAAATAAGGATCAAAGAGTGTCTGAGACATTAAGGGCATATTCCTCCTTATGTTCGGTAACACTGGAGCAAGCAATCGCCACGGGGGTATCATCCATCCCCATGCTATGCTTCTCACAGATCCATATGATCGAGGAAATATGGATCAAAGAGTGTCCGAGACATTAAGGGCGTATTCTTCCTTATGTTCGGTAACACTGGAGCAAACAATCGCCACGGGGGTATCATCAATCCCCGTGCTATGCTTCACACGGATCCATTGGGTAGGCAAAATATATGGGAATGCATTCACTGCGCTGTATTTCCCAAACCGGCCAGGTAGGTTATCCTACGAGGGCATTCCCTCCCCGTGATTACTATCCTGGAATGTCCCTCGTAAATGTAAGTTGTAGGGTAGTTTTGTTCCGGCTACTGCGAAAGGTTCTCGTGCTCCTTTATACTTCTCATCCCTTGATGTAGTCTTGATTTTTGAAAGTGGAGTGAGTTAGGTCGGATCGTCTATGCCCGGGATGTTTATGGTAGCACTTGTGATCGGTATGTCATGGGTTTGATGCCTTGACCTCTGATCATTCCTCCGTATCGAGTATGTCCCCGGAATTTTTGAATATAACTTTCAATTTTAATTAAAAGAGTGGGTGGAAATTTTCTTTTTTGGAAAGAGAAAGTTTTATTCATATTCGGGGATCTACTGCCCTCTCTACAACTCTCTGCGGGGCATTTCGAGAGGGGCTTTACACTGTGCTCTTAACCCTTGTCGGGTTTCCGCAAAAAAAAAATCTATTGGAAATACTTTCTTAACATCTCGGCATTCCAAGGTTTCCTTAATCGGGTGTCGTCCATCTGTTCTAAAATGTAGACCCATGGCCTTACCACCTCTATAATTTTGTAGGGCCATTCCCACTTGGCGCCTAACGAGCCTTCCTCTGGCCTTCGGGTGTTCAGGGTGACCTTTCTCAATACCAAGTCGCCTGGAAGAAAGGCACGGGTCCGAATTTTGTTGTTGTAGAAGCGTGCCATTCTTTGTTGATAGATTGCTGTCTTCATAGCCGATTTCTCCCTCTTTTCTTCGATTAGGTCGAGATGACCTCTGATTAGTTCTTCATTTCGTTCGTCCTCAAAATGACGGACCCTGTGGGTAGTCATTCCGATCTCTGCTGGGATGACTGCTTCACATCCGTATGATAAGGCAAACGGAGTTTCCCCTATGGAGTCTTTATAGGTTGTCCGGTGCGCCCACAACACTTCCGGTAATTCCTCGACCCATAAGCCCTTGCAGGATCCGAGCCGAGCTTTAAGATTTGTCTTAATGGTTTTGTTTGTGGCCTCAACCTGCCCATTTGACTTGGGATGGGCTGGTGAGGAGAATAGTAAGGCGATATGGAGGTCTTCACAGAGTTTCCTGAAGCCTTTGCTATCGAACTGCTTTCCGTTATCTGTGATGATGGCTCGAGGGATTCCGAACCTGCAGATAATATTTTTCTTCAGAAACTCCGTAGCCTTCTTTTCTGTGATGATGGATAGGGGTTCGGCTTCCACCCATTTGGTGAAATAGTCTATGACCACAATGGCGTACTTCACATGTCCTCGTCCCCTTGGCATCAGTCCGATGATATCTAACCCCCACTGAGCGAACGGCCAGGGACTGGACAGGGTGGTTAACTACTCTGCTGGTTGGTGGTGAATATTGGCATTCTTTTGGCATCTTTTGCATTTCTGGGCCACTCTCATGCCGTCCTGATGCATAGTCGGCCAATAGAACCCTTGCCTTAAAGCTTTAAAGGCAATTTATTGTCCTCTGGCGTGACTCCCACAGATGCCCGCATGAATTTCCCTGAGTACATAATCGGCATCTTCTTCCGCTAAACATCTCATGAGGGGTACCGTGTTGCCCCTCCGGTAGAGCACCCATTCGATCAGGGAAAACTTGGTGCTTTTGAATTTTAGTTTCATGGCTTCCTTCTTGTCTTCGGATGTCTCCCATGTTTCCAAATATCTCTTAATTGGCTGCATCCACGAGGTTTCGCCTTCCTTATCCAATACTTTTACTTCGAGTTCTCCCACGCTCTTTTCTCGGAGGCAGATTAGATGGACTATTCTGGGGTTCTCTGCTTTTATCGAAGATGCGAGCCGTGCCAAGGAGTCTGTCTCATAGTTGTCTTCTCGACTGATTTGCTCAAAGTGTACGTTCCCCATTCTTTCCACCAACCTTCTTACCTCAGCCAAGTAGGCTATCATACTTGGCTCACTGGCTTGGAATTCTCCTTTCAGCTGCTGAACAGCCAGGTGATAGTCACTTCTTACCACTACGTCGTGGACTCCCACCACCGTGCATAGCCTTAGACCGGCCAAAATTGCCTCATACTCTGCCTCATTGTTTGTGGCCTCGAAGGTGAACCTCAAGGCGAACAACACCTCTTCGTCTTTGTTGTTCTTCAACACGATTCCAGCTTCATTGCCTTGTGAGCTGGCAGATCCGTCTACCGACACCTCTCATTTGCCTTCCCCCACAGTCAAGATATGGGGTCCTGTGAATTCCACAATAAAATCTTCCAAAGCCTGCCCTTTTACTGCCACTTTTAGGAGGTAAGAAATGCCGTGTTCACTTAACTATACCGACCATTTCATTAACCTGCCTGAAACCTCTGGTTTTTGCAGAATCTGTCTCAGAGGATAATCGGTGTAAACCCCAATAGGATGGGCTTAGAAGTAGGTCGTAATTTCCGGGCTGCAGTGATTAATGACAGGGCGATAAGTTCATGTACCGGATATCGGGTCTCAATATCTAACAGAGCTTTGCTGACATAATATACTGGCCTTTGGACCTTGTCGACCTCTTGCACTAGTACCGAACTTACTGCATGCTCTAAAATAGCTAAGTACAAGTATAAGGTTTCCCCTGGGAGTGGTTTTGCTAGAAGTGGGGGATGTGTTAGGTATTGTTTTAACTGTAGAAAGGCTTCCTCGCATTCCGACGTCCAGTCGATTTCCTTTTTTGCCTTCTTGACGACTTTGAAGAAGGGGTGGCACTTGTCGGTTGCTCGGGAGATAAGTCTGTTGAGCGCGGCCAACCTGTCGGTTAGACTTTGCACTTCTTTTACCGTCCTGGGAGATTTTAAGTCCAGTACGGCTTGGATCTTCTGCGGATTTGGTTCTATGCCCCGGGAGCTTACCATGTAGCCCAAAAACTTCCTTGAGGCCACTCTGAAAGCATATTTCTCCGGGTTGAGCTTTAAATTGTGTTTCCTCAGTAATTTAAATATTTTCTTTATATTGGTCACGTGACATCCTGGCTCTTTAGACATTGTTATCATGTCATCCACATATACCAGCATTGACGTGCCGATGAGCGGCTTGAAAATTTTATTGACCAGGCTTTGAAAGGTTGCCCCTGCATTCTTCAGTCCGAAGGGCATTACTTTATAACAGTAAAGCCCCTGATCGGTGACAAAAGTTGTTTTCTCCTCGTCCGCAGGGTGCATCTTGACCTGGTTGTATCCTGAGAAGGCATCCATAAAGTTTAGCAGTCCCTGGCAGGCTGTTGCATCTACTAGCTGATCTATGTTTGGTAGTGGGAAGCTGTCTTTCGGGCATGTCTTGTTTAGGTCGGTGAAATCCACGCACATCCTCCACTTTCCGTTTGACTTCTTCACTAATACCATGTTTGATACCCACTCCGGGTATTTTACTTCTCTGATGAAACCAGCTCTCAATAATTTGTCCACCTCGGTAGCTACTGCCCTGCACCGTTCCTGATTAAAGCTTCTTCTTTTTTGCTTGACTGGCTTGTGTGACGGGTTTACTGCCAAGCGGTGATTGATGAACTTCGGATCTATCCCAGGCATGTCATCGTGCCCCCATGCGAAGACGTCCGGGTACTCCTTTAGACACCTCAGCAGGCCCTGTTTCAGCGTTTCGTCTAAGTTTCCCTCTATCTTCACGCTCTTCCCAGGCCCGAAAAGTTTCTGTCTCCTCTAGTTCTTCGACCGTCCCTAACCGGGCAACTTTATTTGGCTGAGGACCCGTGTTCCCCCTTGCTTCTTCTCCATCTTCATTCACTTGTCTTTTTCGGGTACCTCCTTCAACGCAGAGGGTTTCCCGTAAGAGAGTGGCAAAACAGCTACGGGCTATCTTCTGACTCCCGCACAAGATTCCAATCCCTTCCCGAGTGGGGAATTTTAACTTTAAGTAATAGCAGGACATTACGTCCTTTGTCTTCATCATGAAAGGTCGACCGACAATGACTTTGTAACTGCTCATGCAGTCCACCACCGTGAAGTTTATCATAATCGTCCGAGTTCAGGGACGAGTTCCGATCGTCATTGCCAATTATATTCTTCCCAATGGGACACCGTTGAACCCCCGAAGCCGTATAGGGGAGTGCCATCATCGGTTAGCGCTGCATACTCCACTCAAAGGCCTTCCAGAGCCTCTTTGGAGATTATATCCACTGCTCTCCTGGGATCCACCAGGATTCTGTCTACCTCTGAACCGCCGATTGTTGCCTTGATTATTAATGCATCGTCGTGGGGGAAACTCACCCATCGGGCATCCTCGTCAGTGAACATTATTGGCACCGACCGACCACCTTGTATTCCCGAGGACTGTTCTGCTTCTAGTACCTCCGACCCCCGAGTCTGACTGTAGTTTTTTCTTGATCGGTTAGAATCTTCGGCTAGTGTTTTCCCTTCTGCGATGATATTCACATGTCGGCGTTGTGCTTTCTGTCTAGCTGCCATCAATATAATTATTTAAATACCCATTCCGAGCCAGGTCTTCCATTTGTTCCCGCAAGTCTTTGCACCCGTCCGTCGGATGTCCTCTCAAATTATGATGTACGCAATATGATGTTTTATTTCTCTTATCTGGGGGAAATCTCCTGAGGTCAGGCTCTATCAAGAGGCATTTTCCCTGGATCTCCATGACGATTTGTCCCAGTGGCTTGTTCAGAGGAATGTATGCTTCTTCCCTGACTACATCACTTGGTTCGTGATTCCTCTTTCCTGGTCATTCCGAGGTATTGGCTTGAATTCCTTGCGTCTCGGGGGTGGTTTTTTTAACTCCCTATCTGGCCGGCGGGGGGCCTCTACCCCTATTGTCCTCTCTCTGATAGATGTCCCCCTCCGGGAGATTTTCTCTTCATTCTCCAGCAAAACGAACTTTCAGGCTATTTCCAGGGCAGTTGAATAATCCGGTGTATCTTGGATTCTTAGGTGAGTCCACAGCTTTCCGACCCTTAAGGCCCCCTTTAAACTTTCCAAGGCCTCGAGGGACTCATATCCCCCGACCTCGAGCAACATATTATGGTATCTTTCAATGAAAGCCTTCAGGGGATCGTCATCTCCCTGCTTCATGAGTCTTAACTCTCCAATTGTATTTTTAGGGATGCAGGCCCATTTGAAGTGTCGCACAAACGATTTTCTAAGTTGCGCGTATTGTTGGACAATTATGACCCATAGCGTCACTATTTGTACAAATTAACTATGTGACAAAGGAGATTGCTCTCTTATCAATTTTTGGAGTTCTACGGCCCCGAGGATCGAATACAAAGCAAGAAATAAACATGTGAATCATCACGGAGTTGCGGAATACTCACATCGATCGGTTGAGCGACGCGAGAGGCAACAAAAACACATTTTCTGCCTTCCTTCATGCTCGGCAGTGGCAGTGAAACAGCCCACTATTTTCGGCTTCAATCTTCCTCCATCAAGCTCCAAGCTTTGTGATTTGATTCCAAGCTCATGGGTGGACTTCCCTATCACCTTCGCATGTCTCTCGGAGTGCTAGCTCTTGATGTTTTTGCCACAAAAAACATCACACTTTGCTTCCTTTTTCCTCTTTGGCTCACGGCAAAACTAGAAGAAAATGGCCCTCTTGGGCTAGTGAGAGAGGAGAGAGTGTTGGAAATGTGTAATGTTAATTGATTTCTAAAATCAATTCAACATATACCAAAACATATAATAATAATATATGTCAATCAAGCTTTCAAAAGCTTTCCAACCACTTCCATCAAGTCACATCACTCATGTCAATCAAGTGACAAGTTGTCACATCACTCAAAGTGACTAATGATTTGACGCTTGATGCGACTAGCGATTTGACGCTAGATTTGACTTGCGTGCCGCACTCGAATTCAAAATGCGAAGCGCTCACAAATAATCCCGGGCTCGGGTTCGTGTTGGACAATTATGACCCATAGCATCACTATTTGTACAGATCACGGTGTTGTTGTACAAATTAACTATATGACAAAGGAGATTGCACTCTTATCATTTATGATTAGATCACCTTAGATATATAAATGATGGGAGGTCCCTATGATTAGTTCTTGGATTGAGAATGATATGAGACAGTATCAGTCCACGAAGGATTAATCATTAAATATCAATAGTCAGAGTATTATCGAGATAAACACATTAGATGTGATATTTGTTGGCCAAAGTCAAGATTGTGTGATATTTAACGGGATCCTAGCCCACTAGGAAACGCGGTTTCCCGAGTACTCGATAGAGGGTTAGAGGCTCGCCGAAAAATAGTGGGAGGCAAGAATTGAATTTTCAATATTCGTTCAATTACTCGTCATACGCGCTCAAATAAATATCATTCGTCAAAGAAATTAAATGTTAGTTGGACTAATATTTAAATGTTGTTTTAATAAATAGTTGGACTATATATTCAAACTATTCATTTATAGTTGATTTTATAATTGGATTATAGTAATCAATATAATTGATTTTAATCTATTAAATTATAGTTGATTAAATAGTTGGACTATTATAATCATTATAATAAATAGTATCATAATCGTTGATTAAATAGTTGGACTATTAGAATCAAGATATAAATTGAAAAAATTGACATTTAAAACATAATCCTAGGGAAAATGTATTTAAATGGTTTAATTTTCAAATTGGGAATAATTTCAGGATGGTCCTGGAAAATAATAAGTTACTTTATTTGATTAAAAAACATATTATGCCTAAGCCCGGAGTTAAGCAAATAGTAGAGCATAATCTTCGGAAGATTTATGTGATGATAACTTTAGTGCTTAATCCATTAAGCTTGTCGCAGTAGACTCCTTAATTTCTCAATCGGAACTAAGGATTATATCCTTAAAGTATGATAATGAAATTGAAGGATCTTCAAAGAATCTATTCTTAGATTTTAGAAGTACTAAAATTGCAATTAATAACTCTTGGAGAGTTAATGACTATTCTCAAGGAGACAAAGTCAATGTTTGCAATTAGGCAAGTAGCGCAATGCGCACTTTACTTCGATATTCTAGAAGGCCAAGGCTTGGCCAAAGGCTTCTGGAGTGTTGAAACTGGCAAAGGCAAAATCATTATAATCTTCTGGGAAGATAAATGACGTATCCCAAAATGTCTGCCTAAATGTGGCAAACGGGATCGCGGAAGTGTGACTGCCGTTTGGACAAAGCAGACAGGAAAGAATTGAAGACGAGCAAGGCTCTGACTTCAAATATGTTTGTCGACATTATGTTCACTACTAGTATTAAAATTAGATTTTGAATACTTATTGTGGTACATAAAATATATGTATTGATGTTCAAAATCTATTTTGAACAGGATACTGACATCATTTGAGATTCATCTGCGAATTGGAAACGGGAAGAAAGTCGTTGTTTTAACCGTAGATACCTAAGTTTAGGAACTACCCTCGGGTATGTAACTAAATTAGGAAACTGTTATAATGTAACTTGTTTGACTAGATAATGGTTTATGATTTAATTCAAAAACGAAATGATTCTTGTGTATATAAAAGGGTTAGTGGGAGCGCACTGAAAGTGGTTGTCCTATAAAATAATGATAATAATACGTCATTTCTTGGAAATGATATTCCCATAATAACTATCGGCGAAAGCTTGACTTTGAAAACTCTCCGACAATTCGTACATTGAAAAATGTACGCGACCTGGTGTCTCATACGCTTTGAGCATATGGATTCACAAACAGGCCAATCCTTGTGACAGTCACTGGATTGATGTTAAGAACATCCGTTAGTATCTTAGAGAACCAAGGATGTTGTCTTAATCTGTGGAGAAGGAGAACTTGAAGTGACTGGGATCACTACTGCAAGTTTCCTAAACCGATAAAACGACTATAAGTCGCAAACCGTATTATACAGTTTGAATAACGGAACAGTGAGCTGGAAATCTTCCATGCAAGATACTGTTACCAAATAAACAACAAATGCGGGTTATTGCTGCAGCTGAAGCGGCAAAAGAAGCCTTCTGGGTCGATAAAAAAATCTAATTAGATTAGATATAATTATGTTAGCAGCTGAGCTAGGCTCGAGCACAGGCTAAAGAATTAATGGTCTCATCAACGATCCAGATACATACTTCGACTATTCATCTGATTCGTTCGGATCATACATCATGGCGATGTGATGATCGAATAAATCGCATCAGATGATAATCATGCAAATCCGCTGACAAAAGCTTTTCTCAGCAGTTTGAGCCAATCGTACATAGTTCAGGTACAGATCACGGTGTTGTTGTATAAATTAACTATGTGACAAAGGAGATTGCACTCTTATCATTTGTGATTAGATCACCTTAGATATATAAATGATAGGAGGTCCCTATGATTAGTTCTTGGATTGAGAATGATATGAGACAGTATCAGTCCACGAATGATTAATCATTAAATATCCCTAGTCAGAGTATTATCAAGATTGGACATCGGTAATACGTAAAAGACTAGTATTGCACTTGTGCACGTTGTGAGGGCATAACAGGCATAGTTCTCATATATTTAAGTATTGGATACTTATGCAAGTGCGGTAGGAGGTTGTGTTTTACCGATGGTACGGAAAACAGCTTCGCTCTGGATTGACCCCCTCGGAATTCCATTGGTAGTATGACTATGTGTCTATGGAAGTCCGACATCAGGGTAGGTGTATTTGGTCTTAACCTGAGACTTGCACCGCTAATACTTACGACAATCAATATATTTTGGTTGAGGTCGTCCAGGGCTTTAACCGGTTATGTGTACGCCAATATTGTGTATATTGAGAATCGTAGTGTGTTGGGTGTGATGTCAAGACGGAAGTGTCACTCCAGTCATATGGAGATGATGGTCACGTAGGATACGGGACTCGTTCTCTTAAATGTTGCAGCTATCTGTATAAAATGACAAGGTCAGGCTTATCCGATTATAGAGACTAGTCACCAGACATCCGACATGTGCTTCGTACGGGGCAGACACAATTCCAGCCCTAGGCCTAGCACGTGATCATCTGATACTGGATCGACATACACGATACTATGTATACTACGCCTGATACAGATCTATATATTTCAATAAGGATATTTCCGGAGAATTGGGTAGGCATGGCGCTTTGCTAGAGGCCAACCTTGTCTTGTAAATCGGTATAAACGTAGTACGAGGTACTTACGTGTTCAGATAGTCCGACGACCGAATTTACTGCCAACATATCCGGGGATCTCATGGGTCGCTTCCCAAAGATTCACCGATGACGTATGACTCGCACTTTAATTAATCTGGGATTAATTTGATGAGAGAGAAAATTAATCTGGGATTAATTACAGAGATATTTTATCTAGGATGAAATATCATTTAAGAGAGAGAACGGTTAATTTGGAATTAATCGAGAAATTAATATATTTGATATATTAAATGAAATTGGATTTCGACGCGGAATTAAAATTAGATTTTAATTCGGGCGAACGAATTAATTTAGAATTAATTCGTTAACGACGTGAATAGTGATTTCGATAGGCGTAATCATTTAATTACGACGCAACAGAAAATTCATTAATTTGGAATTAGCGAACCCGAGCCCGAGATTATTTGCGAGCGCATTCGTATTTCGAATTCCAATGCGGCTCACAAGTCAAATCAAGCGTCAAATCATTAGTCGCATCAAGCGTCAAATCACTTGTCACTTTGAGTGATGTGACTTGACAACATGTCACTTTATTAAAGTGATCTGAGGTGATGTGAATAGTGATGTGCAAGTGGTTGGAAAGTTTTTGAAGGCTTGATAGACATTTAATATATTTAAATGTTTGGTATTTGTTTTTTGATTTTGGAAATCAATTAATTGATTTCTTGGAAAATAAAAGTGGTATTAGATATACACTTTTTGGCCAACCATTACACACTTAACTTATCTCTCTCTTTCTTCTTTTTCTCCCTCCATTGCTCACGCCCAAGGGGTTCTTTTCACTGGTCAAAAACTGTGAATGATGAAGCAGTCCAAGCTTGGTTTTGTGGCAAAAATCAAGGTGCTAGCACACTTAGAAGACATACGAAGGTGATAGGGAAACCCACCCACGAACCGGGAATCGTTTGACGAAGCTTGGAGCTTCATTTGATGACTCAAAATCTGAAAATAGTGAGCCCAAAATCTGCACTGCATTGGCCGAATTTGGAGGGCATAATTTCATTTTTGTTATTCACCTCATCGACTCAACCGATCATTGTGAGTATTCCGCACCTCCGTTGATTGTATTCACATGTATTTTCATGCTTATAATTGATCTTAGGACCTTAATAGAAACCAACAGTTCGCTAATTCCAAATTAACGAATTTTTCGTTGCGACGTAACTAAATGATTATACCTAGCGAAATCACTATTCACGTCGCTAACGAATTAATTCTAAATTAACTCGTTCGCCCGAATTAAAATCTAATTTTAATTCCGCGTCGAAATCCAATTTCGCATAATATATCGAATATATTATTTAATCGATTAATTCCAAATTAATCGTTATCTCTCTTTTATTGATATTTTATCCAGATAAAATATCTCCGCAATTAATCCCAGATTAACTTTCTCTCTCATCTAATTAATCCCAGATTAATTAAAAGTGCGAGTCATACGTCATCGGTGAATCTTCGGGAAGTGACCCATGAGATCCCCCGATATGTTGGCAGTACATTCGGTCGTCGGACTATCCGAACACGTAAGTACCTAGTACTACGTTTGTACCGATTTACAAGACAATGTTGGCTTTTAGCAAAGCGCCATGCCTACCCAATTCTCCAGAAATATCCTTACAGAAATATAAGATCTATATCAGGCGTAGTATACGTAGTATTGCGTATTTCGATCCAGTATCGGATGTCACGTGCTAGGCCTGGGGCTGGAATTGTGTCTGCCTCGTACGAAGCAAATATCGGATCTCTGGTAACTAGTCTCTATAATCGGATATACATGACCTAGTCATAATATCCCGATAGCTGCAGCATTTAAGAGAACCAGTCTCGTATCCTACGTGACCATCATCTCCATATGACTGGAGTGATACTTCCGTCTTGACATCACACCCAACACACTACGATTCTCAATATACCCAGCAGAGGCGTACACAGAACCTGTTAAAGCCCTGGACGACCAAAACCAAAGTATATTGATTGTCGCAAGTATTAGCGGTGCAAGTCTCAGGTTGAGACCAAATACACCTACCCTGATTTCGGACTTCCATAGACACATAGTCATACTACCAATGGAATTCCGAGGGGTCTATCCAGAGCGAAGCTGTTTCCCGTACCATCGGTAAAACACAACCTCTTATTACACTTGCATGAGTATCCTATACCCAAATATATGAGAACTATGTCGTTATGCCTCACAACGCGCACAAGTGTAATACTAGTCTTTTACATATTTATCGATGTCCAATCTCGATAATACTCTGACTATGGATATTTAATGATTTATCTTTCGTGGACTGATACTGTCTCATATCATTCTCAATCCAGGAACTAATCATATGGACCTCCTATCATTTATACATCTAGGTGATATAATCACAAATGATAAGAGAGCAATCTCCTTTGTCACATAGTTAATTTGTACAACAACATCATGATCTTCAAGGTATCAAAATAGCTCGTAACAATTACGATGGGGTCATAATTGTCCAACAATCTCCCACTTGGCCTATAGCTAGTCACTCGAGTGTCTAACACCCGAACTATGTACGGTTCGCTCAAATTGCTGAGAAAAGGTTTTCGTCAGCGGATTTGCATGATTATCGTCTGATACGATTTATTCGATCATTACATCGCCATGATGTATGATCCGAACGAATCAGATAAATAGTCGAAGTATGTATCTGGATCGTTGATGAGACCGTTAATTCTTAAGCATGTGTTGTAGCCTAGCTCAGCTGCTAACAGAATTATATCTAATCTAATTAGATTTATTACCGACCCAGAAGGCTTCTATTGCTGCCTCAACTGCAGCAATAACCCGCATTTATTGTTTATTAGGTAACAGTATCTTGCTTGGAAGATTTCCAGCTCACTGTTCCGTTGTTCAAACTATATAGTACCTTTTTTATCGGTTATGAAACTTGTAGCAGTGATCCCAGTCACTTCAAGTTATCCTTATCCATAGATTAAGACAGCATCCTTAGATCTCTAATATGCTAATGGATGTTCTTAATATCAATCCAGTGACTATCACTTGGATTGGCCCGATTGTGACTTCATATGCTCAAAGCGTATGAGACACCAGGTCACGTACATTTTTCAATGTACGAGTTCTCGGAGAATTTTATCGAAAGCCAAGCTTTCGCCAATTGTTTTATGGGAATATCATTTCCAAGAAATGACATGTTATCATTATTTTATAGGAAATTTATTATCAGTGCGCTCCCACTAACCTCCTTATATACACAAGAATCATTTCGTTTTGAATTAAATCATAAACTATTATGATTACATCAAAACGATAATTCCAATAACCTAATGTTTGCTTCAATCCAAACATGGATCGAATAACCTGCAAACCTTGTTTGCTAGTTTTGGTACGAAAAAATCGACAGGATGTTTTAAACATCCTCCAAAAGGTTTCCTTTTCAGGAAAGTGATTTTCTCGTTATGCTGCCATATTTCATAAATGAAACATGCAGCTTTACCAAGCATTATCCAAATGGATTTACAATGGCAACAGGTAAAAGGTTGAATCGTAATCAATACAATGTTGATAACGATACCTTTCCGCTAAAAGCCTAGCTTTATACGTTTATATGTTACCATCCATGTATGTCTTCCTTGCAGACTTATGTAGTACTAATAGGCACAATGCCTTGCGGTACATCAACTAGTATCCAAACTTAGTTGATATACATGGAATCCATTTTAGATATCATGACACTTTGCCATGATATGGAGTCGATACCTTGTATCACTTCCTCATACGTAGTCAGTTGGTATACCTCAATAAGATTGACATCTTTATGAGGTGAGATCAGAAACCCATACATCAGGTTGTTTTCTGATTCTCTCCGACATACGCGGTTCTTGAGTATTCGAAGATTAAGGTATAGTTTCATCCTTGATGAACTATTTATGTTCCATTAAGGAATAGGTGCCTGGAATAGTATTACTCCGATTTTCATCGAGTTTTACTATCCTCCCACTTACCACTGCATATCGGTATTCTCTTAGGAAAACTGCATGGTAACAATAAAATTGTTCTCTTGTGAGTTGTAAGTACTATACTTTGGTGGGATAACCTACAATTAGCACTTATCTAATTTGGGTTTTAGTTTGGTATCATCCAAACATATGCCTAGCATACCCAAATATTCAGGAATGAGAAACCCGGTTTCTTTCATGTTCATATCTAATATGAAGTCTGTCAAACAGATTTTTATGGAACCTTATTCTAAATAAGTTCTGCACTGTTTATTCTTATCCGTTGAAGGAAATGGTAGCTCAGAGCGACTCATGATTAACCTTACCATGTCCAACAAAATTCGGTTTATCCGTTCGGACACACCGTCAAAATGACGTGTTCCGGGAGGAGTCCTCATTGAAAGAATACTATACTCTTTCAAGTATATTAGAAACTTATTGCTTAAGTATTTTCTATTACGGTCTTACCGTGACGGTTTAATACTATAGCCGATCTGTTTGTCTATTTCGTGTCGAAAACTTTAAAAGTTTTCGATTTGTGTTCCAAAAGAAACACGTAACCATAACGCGATGCCACATCCGTAAAGGTCACGAAATATTCATATCCACCTCTAGCCTAGCTAGACATGGGCCCACTTGCTTCACTATGAACTAGGGCTAACAGATCGGTGGCATTTGCACTTTTACCAAGTAAATAGTGTTTTAGGCACTTTGCCTAATAAACTAGATTCGTAGACTTTATTTGATTGGAATCAAAACAGTCCTAGTACCCACTCTTCGAAAGTGTGGATATACTATTCTTGTTTAATTGTGTCTCAGACAACAATGCCACTTATCAGTTTCTTCTGATCAAATCAGTTTGAGCTATTTATTTGTCATGTTATATGTTTGAGATTTATTTATATTCAAAATATAAATGATGTTATTCACATCTAATGTGTTTATCTCAATATCATCTTTATATAATAAAACACTTCAGTATTCTAGAATATAAAGGTATATCCGCAACGGATTATACACTGATATAAAGATAATGTTTCTAGTCAAACAGTCACATTATAACAGTTTCCAAATTTAGGTACACACCCGAAGGTAGTTCCTAAATTTAGGTATCTACGGTTAAAACAGCGATTTTCGTCCCGTTTCCAATTCGCAGATTAAATCTCTATTGAAGTCAGTATCCTGTTCATAACAGATTATGAACATCAATACATATTTATGTATCACACTAAGTATTTAAAATCTAATTTTAATACTAGTAGTGAACATATTTATGACAATCATATTTGAAGTCAGAGCATTGCCCCGTCTTTAATTCCTTCATGTATGCTTTGTCCAAACGGCAGTCACGCTTCCGCGATCCCGTTTTCCACAGTTAGACAGACATTTTGGATATGTCATTTATCTTCCCAGAAGATTATAATGATTTTGCCTTTGCCCTTTTCCACATTCCAGAAGCCTTTGGCCAATCCTTGGCCTTCTAGAATATCGAAGTAAGGTGCGCCTTGCGCTACTTGCCTTATTGCAAAGTTTGACTTTATCTCCTTGAGAATAGTCATTAACCCTCCAAGAGTTATTATTACAATTTAGTACTTCTAAGACTTAAGTATAAATCTATGAAGATCCTTCAATTTCATTATCATACTTTAAGGATCTAACCCTTAGTTCTGATTCAGAAATTAAGGAGTCTACTGCGACAAGCTTATGGATTAAGCACTAAAGTTATCATCACATAAATCTTCCAAAGATTATGCTCTACTATTTGCTTAACTCCGGGCTTAGGCCTAATATGTTATTTTATCAAATAAAGTAACTTATTAGTTTCCATGACCATCCTGAAATTTTATTCCCAATTTGAAAAATTAAACCATTTAAATACATTTTCTTAGGATTATGTTTTAAATGTCAATCTTTCAATTTATATCTTGATTTTAATAGTCCAACTATTTAATCAATGATTTAGGTACTATTTATTATAATGATTACAATAGTCTAACTATTTAATCAACTATAATTTAAATTGTTTGAATACAGTCCAACTGTTAATTAAAACAACGATTAAATATTAGTCCAACTAACATTTAATTTATTTGACGATTGATATTTGAATGAGTGCGTATGACAAGTAATTAAACGAATATTGCAAATTCAATTCTTGCCTCCCACTATTTTTCGGCGAGCCTCTAACCCTCTGTCGAGTACTCAGGAAATCGTGTTTCCTAGTGGGCTAGGATCCCGTTAAATATCACACAATCTTGACTTTGGACAATAAATTGTATGATAATTAACTAGGTAGATCTCTAAGATCGATTGGATCTCATCCAATTCCTAGATCCAGTAGGGGGACATCAAAGTCCGAAACATATATACAATTATATGCCAATATATCTAATATATTGCCTAACCTTTTTCCTCTGAATCAACTAAGCCTTGGGTTTGGCACAACAAAATTATTGATCCCAGTTAAGCGCGACCCATTGACCATGGAAAGCTTCGTAATCAATGTCGATGGACAAGAAGTGGTCTTGACTTTGGCCAACAAACCACAACTTGGACAAGACACCGATATGGAACAAAGCTCTCGTGATTCAACACATCCTCGACGGACAAAGGCCTTGACTTTGGCCAACACCAATGCCAGTCTTGGATCTTGAGTAAGAATCACTCAATGGAAGGAAAAATGCTTAATATTTTGTGAGGGTTTTTCGCGTGTAAATTGGCAACCAATTTATTATCTTTGTTAAGGTCTCATCATCATACACCCTTAAACATGCATTCTAAACACATAATAAAGCGCGTATATTTAAAATAATAATGATATGCGGATGGATACTTTACACATTGATCCTAGATCAAATCTCTCCCTTTCTCTCTCCCGCTAGCACATGTATTACTTATACCCGTTACACTACACTTCTAAAGAAACCTCATTTACATTGAGGGGAATAGGTGAGGAGAGAATACAAAGAGTAAGGAGGTAATAAGGCTGGACACGCAGGTCCAATTAATAAATTCCAAATTTATTACAACAATTTCTAAAATTGCCCCACCCATCTAATATCCATCTGATATACATTATTCATGCATCGCAATCATGTATTCACACAAGCATGTTATCAATCAATCTAATTAAATAATTAATCTGATAATTAGTGAGCATCCAATATTCAAACAACGATTTGATTTTGCGCGAGTCAACTCGTTTTGTGAATAAGTACTCAAAGTACGAATTCTCGAATTAAATTAAACTACAAAATTAAATCCAATTCAATTTGTATTAATACTAATTCACTATTTAATTCCAAATTAAATATTACACTTTATTAATAAACCTTTACGACTTAAATTCCAAATTTAATCGTTACGGGTCTCAAAGCTCGATTAACGTCCAACGTTTATTTAATTAAAGTCCAATGGGCTTTTAATTAATTTCTTTAAGGCGTGGATCTTTGGTCAACTCGAGTCAAACCCAATAACCAAAGTCCATCAAGGAATTACCCCATAAGCTTAAAAATAAATTTAGGCCCATTAGGCCCAAGTAAACTTTAAAGGTCCATTAGTCGCATTTGGGCTTTATGGATGCGGTTTTGGGCCCAATTGGATCCAACCAATTTTTCCTAAACCCATCTTGGTACAACCAAGCCCAATAAGCCCATTTACAACATTACAAGCCCAAATTAACAAAATAGGCCCAAATAATTAAATTACCAAATTCCAAATTCCCAATTTAATTACACTAAAGTGTATAACATAATTAATTACATAAATCAATATTTCTAAAACATCAATTAACACAACTAATCATGCTTTTTAACATCAAATAGTGTCCAACACATTTTATCAAAAAATCAAACCCAATTCATGCTTATAAGCTCTCGGCCAAAAGGGATTTTCATGTCCAATTTTAAATCCAATCCAATTGAATCCAAATCAACATTAAATCAACATCCCCAATTGATTTCCAACACATCCAATGATCAAAAAATCAAAAAAAAAAATCCAAGACTTATTAGGGCACTTAAGATTCGGCCAAGCCAAGAAATTTGGGCAAATTTGTTCCAAACACAATTTCTTCAAATTCATCCAATCAATCATCAATTCAACATGTTTTAAGCATATTCAAACATCCAATTTAATTAAATCATGATCAAAAATATTTTACCCAATTTTAACCATAATCTAATTTCATGCTTTTCAATCGCTCTAATACCATTTTTGGAGTTCTACGGCCCCGAGGATCGAATACAAAGCAAGAAATAAACATGCGAATACATCACGGAGTTCGGATAATACTCACTTCGATCGGTTGAGTGACGCGAGAGGCAATAAAAACTCATTTTCTACCTTCCTTCATGCTCGGCAGTGGCAGTGAAACATCCCACTGTTTTCGGCTTCAATCTTCCTCCATCAAGCTCCAAGCTTTGTGATTTGATTCCAAGCTCATGGGTGGACTTCCCTATCACCTTCGTATGTCTCTCGGAGTGCTAGCTCTTGATGTTTTTGCCACAAAAAACATCACACTTTGCTTCCCTTTTCCTCTTTGGCTCACGGAAAAACCAGAAGAAAATGGCCCTCTTGGGCTAGTGAGAGAGAAATAGAAAAGAGAGGAGAGAGTGTTGGAAATGTGTAATGTTAAATGATTTCTAAAATCAATTCAACATATACCAAAACATATAATAATAATATATGTCAATCAAGCTTTCAAAAGCTTTCCAACCACTTCCATCAAGTCACATCACTCATGTCAATCAAGTGACAAGTTGTCACATCACTCAAAGTGACTAATGATTTGACGATTGATGCGACTAGCGATTTGACACTAGATTTGACTTGCGTGCCGCACTCGAATTCAAAATGTGAAGCGCTCACAAACAATCCTGGGCTCGGGTTCGCTAATTCCAAATTAACGAATTTTCCGTTGCGACGCAACTAAATGATTATGCCAAGCAAAATCACTATTCACGTCGCTAACGAATTAATTCTAAATTAACTCATTCGCCCGAATTAAAATCTAATTTTAATTCCGCGTCGAAATCCAATTTCGCATAATATATCGAATATATTATTTAATCGATTAATTCCAAATTAATCGTTATCTCTCTTTTATTGATATTTTATCACAGATAAAATATCTCTGCAATTAATCCTAGATTAATTTTCTCTCTCATCTAATTAATCTCAGATTAATTAAAAGTGCGAGTCATACGTCATCGGTGAATCTTCGGGAAGCGACCCATGAGATCCTCGGATATATTGGCAGTAAATTCAGTCGTCGGACTATCCAAACACGTAAGTACCTAGTACTACGTTTGTACCGATTTACAAGACAAGGTTGGCTTCTAGCAAAGCGTCACGCCTACCCAATTCTCCAGAAATATCCTTACATGAATATAAGATCTATATTAGGCGTAGTATACGTAATATTGCGTATTTCGATCCAGTATCAGATGTCACGTGCTAGGCCTGGGGCTGGAATTGTGTCTGCCCCGTACGAAGCACATATCGGATCTCTGGTAACTAGTCTCTATAATCGGATATACATGACCTAGTCATAATATCCTGATAGCTGCAGCATTTAAGAGAACTAGTCCCGTATCCTACGTGACCATCATCTCCATATGACTGGAGTGATACTTCCATCTTGACATCACACCCAACACACTACGATTCTCAATATACCCAGCAGAGGCGTGCACAGAACATGTTAAAGCCCTGGACGACCACAACCAAAGTATATTAATTGTCGCAAGTATTAGCGGTGCAAGTCTCAGGTTGAGACCAAATACACCTACCCTGATTTCGGACTTCCATAGACACATAGTCATACTACCAATGGAATTCTGAGGGGTCTATCCAGAGAGAAGCTGTTTCTCGTACCATCGATAAAACACAACCTCCTATTACACTTGCATGAGTATCATATACCCAAATATATGAGAACCATGTTGTTATGCCCTCACAACGCGCACAAGTGTAATACTAGTCTTTTACGTATTTATCGATGTCCAATCTCGATAATACTCTGACTATGGATATTTAATGATTTATCCTTCGTGGACTAATACTGTCTCATATCATTCTCAATACATGAACTAATCATATGGACCTCCTATCATTTATACATCTAGGTGATCTAATCAAAAATGATAAGAGAGCAATCTCCTTTGTCACATAGTTAATTTGTACAACAACACAATGATCTGTACAAATAGTGACGCTATGGGTCATAATTGTCCAACAGCGCGAAGCTGTCGATGCTTCCTGGGGCTAGACTTCTGTACCATAGAATGGCGGATCCGCCCAAGGTTAGGGGGAATACTTTGCAAACGGTATCCCCTACCACTCCTTGGACCTCCATTAATAGGGCAAAGCTTTCAATATGGGATTTTGGGTCAGTGTGGCCCTTGTAAGGCCTCATGGTGGGCATGTTGAATCGTTTCGGAAATTTTGCCGACCTTATTTCTTCTGTGAGGTGAGATTCCTCCTCACCGTCCCGGGCATCTCCTGCATCAGTCTTGAGGTTTACTCCCCACTTGGCCATCTCTTTCCTTAACCAAGATCTCATGTCGCTATCTGAGTTACCATGCCGCCTCATACGGCCTTCTTTATGTCTATTTCCCCGGGTGCGGCGCTCCTCGTGACTTGAGGTCTCTCGTTCAGCTTCGTCATACTTCTTTTTTTCCCTTCTGATGTTCCGGGGGCTATCATAGGAGGAATCTGGTGACTGTCTTCCCTCTTCTTCTTCTCACGTATCCTCTGTTTGCGAATCTTTTTCTACCACTACGGATTTTATCTCGTAGGGCCCCTCCTCTTGGGTCCATCGTCTTCACTCGTAACTACGACCCTTTTTCTTTCCGCTATCTCGCCTCTTCTCTGACTGGTTCCGGCTTCAAATCTCTCGTTGTTCCTCTCTTCCATCCTCCCCAGTCGGTCCATCATGGATTTTAGAAGGGCTTGGTTTTCTTCCCTATCTTTCCTCATGTTTTCTTCTATCTTCTCCATCCAGTCCGTAGTTGGACTTTCTGATGATCGGTGATTTCCGTCTTCTGCCATTGTCTTACCACGTGTACTGCTTTTTGTAGAGTTCCCCACAGACGGCGCCAACTGTTGACGGCTGATTTTGGTCTCAGGGTAATGTGGGAATATTACTCCCGAGATAATCCTCCCTTAATAGTGATTTTGTTTGGTTAAGGGGGAACCAAAAGCAAATTTAGCAAAAGACAGACAAATACGCCAATCGACAAGGAGATTTAACGTGGTTCGGCGGATCAGATCCAACCTACGTCCACGGACACAAATTGAATGATACTTTTATTACTGGGATATGCTTCTCTGATATCTCTTGTATTTACAAGTCTGATGATAATGATATTGATATTGATTCTCCTCCCCTTATGCATACTTTCCCCTCCTATTTATAATAGTGAATAATCAGATTCTTTTTCCCATAAGGATTCCTAGTTGAAAACTACATTTACTTCATTTACCCTATTAGGACATTGACTTACCAATTCCTAGTAGGACACTGACTTATTAATTCCTATCAGGACACTGACTTATCAATTCCTATGAACGTAGGATAACTTATTTCTGGAGCATATACTGTCATATTCCCGGTCTTCATGAGGTCGGTCACGATGGTCTTTTGAACTGAGAAGCTGATGTCGATCTGATAATGGCCGGTCATCTGATCCTAAGTGGTCGGTTTACGATCATAAAGTACTCGGCCCCTCACTCATGTGGTCGGGCGGTATTAATGATCCTGACCAAGAAGGAATTACCTTTCTACCCATGTCGTGCTCCTTAATAACATAGACCTGGAAAACACCATCAACATGATTCATATGTAATATATATGTTGACGGTGGATTTTGGTCTCAGGGTAATACAGGAATATCACCTCCGAGGGAATCCTCCTCCAACTGTGAATTTGTTTGGTTATGCGGGAAACCAAAAACAAACTTAGCGGAAAGCAAGAAAATACGCCAATCAGACAGGGTGATTTAACGTGGTTCGGTGGATTTTGGGATCCGACCTACGTCCACGGACAAGAACTGGGTGGTACTTTTTATTACTCAAATACACTCCTCGGGTCTCTTCTTTGCTTTTACAAATCGGAGCTTGATGATTCTAATCCCTCACTCTTGTGATGATTTTCAGATGTCTTTTACACATGCTCTACCCTCCTATTTATAATAATACAGAAATCAGACTCCTATTTGCATAAGAAATCCTATTTTAACTCAATCTTCTCTTCTTGTAGGGTTTCCTGATCCGGTACTGCCTTCTTCTTCTGTATTCCCTTTTGGATTCTGACTCCTTCTCCTTGTGAGAGTAGGATATCTTTCTTATCTTATCCACAAGAATGGGATGATGTTGTCTTGAACACGGCTCGTTGTCTGGTCGGTCTTCATGAGGTCGGTCATGTCAATCTTTTATGCTGAGAATGTTTCTGTCGACCTTATAGTGCTCGGTCACCCGAACCAAAGTGATCAGTCTCCTCATGTTGTGGTCGGGTCGGATGTAAGATTTCAAACGATCAGGGATTTTACCTTTTTGTCCTTGTTGTACTGTCTTAAATGTTGTAGCGCTTGAAAACAGCATCAACATATGTCCCCTAGTTCTCGGTTCCAATGAGTATGTGAGTTGGTACCGGGAACTATATGAAGAGGGTGTGCTGATTGTCTTCGCTGGTAGTCGTCCCAGAATGCAAAAAAGAATTTTCTTGCCGTTTCAATCATCTTTCCTCGAGTCGCACAACCGTCATGTCTTCTTAAATGCCTATCAAATCAACTTTAGGGTTTCTTCTAAGTTCGACACTTGTCAAACATCCGCTGGGTTACCGCCAAAACCGACGGCAATGAGCGTCCTAGCCATGACTATAAGAAAGCGAGGCTTTCACTGTTCCATTTTTTTTCGGCAATTTCTCCTTCTCTTCTGAGAATTTCTCTGCGATTCGTTCAACTCCGTGTTCCCGAAGCTCAACCGTGGTCTTCTTCTTTTTTGTCGCTGAGCACCTAAGGAACGGGCATCACCGCACCGTATAACCTCCTGCTTTTGAGAAGAACAAGTAAGTCTTCTGAGCGACCTCTCCTCTTTTGTATGCTGTGATTCTGTTTGTTTATTTTGCTTAGGGAGAGACTTGTGGTTTTGTTGGGTCTTGCTTTAGGGCACTTTTAGAGACTCTCTATCTAGTTTGGCACGGAAACTGTGGGTAGCTCCTCATAGACTGATTCTCCTCCCTTCTCTGTTTTTCTGGGTGTCAGGGATGTCCGACAATAGTTCTTCCCCCGAAGGGCCTGCAAAAATTTCGACTCCCCCTGCTGAAGAGCTCTCTCGGGCTCAGGGGCACCTAGTGTAGAAGACCTTGACACTACCCCTACTCCCTCTGAGATTGAAGAAGACTCCTATCGTCAGAGGATTCCTCGGAAGGACCCAGAACCTGGAGAGCTTGGGTCGTCGGCTCTGGATATGAACCGTCCCTCTAAGATAACCGAGGATGATCTCGCCCTTCTCCGTCAGCGGTATAATATTCCGATAGACATCGCCCTTGACGTTCCCGGCCCTATGGATCGTGCCAGCCAACCTGATGAGGGCTCGGTGGCACTTCTTCCTGCCTTCTTTGAGTGTGGGCTACGGCTGCCGATGCAACGGTATTTTGCTTGGATGCTTGCTGAGATGGAGATTGCCCCTTGCCAATTAAGTTTAAATAGTTGGAGGATTCTGGCCGGTATATATGTGGTTTGGCATCGGGCAGGTTTGGGTGTACCTTGCTTGGAAGAAGTGAAGAGGTTATACCGTTTGAAATCCAACCCGAAAACTCATTACGGTTGGTATTACCTCTCTGCTTATGACAGCTCGTCTAACCTTGTCCAGAAACTCCCCGATTCCAACAAGAATTTTAAGGACCTTTGGTTCTGGGCTACTGGGGACTGGGGTCGGGTTCTGAGATCGTTTGAGGAGGACGTCTCGGTTCCGGACATCTTCAGGGCTGGAGGTTAGGAGCTAATGCCCCTTCACTCTTTCTTTGTTCCCGTTCTTTAGTTTCTTTAGGTTTCTAACTTCTCTGGTTCCTCCCAGCTTGTTGGCGAGATGCTCCCAAGGTTTCTCGTCAGGTTCGGAGGCGGGTATATTGGGCTCGTGGGTATGCTGCTCACTGGAGGAAGTTGGTTAATGATGCGGCCTTTTGTGATTCGGGCCTTACTCGGGCCGTCCCTCCGGAGGTCTCGGGTCGGATTGGTGGAGGTCTGCTGGCTGCCTGTTTGTTTATGTGTTTGATATCTTTGTTATGTTCTCGGATCCTGATTTCTCTTTCTTCCTTTTTTTTTGTAGGTATGTCGAAGAGGCCAAAGTTCCTTGAGAAGTTGGCCGGTACCATGAAGAAAACCGGTCAAGCTGAGGTTGGAACTTCTCGGGCGCAGCCTGATCTTGTTGAGAAGGTGTCTCCAGGACAAGTTCAAACGGGCGCTCGGGGGAAATCCTCCCCTTCTGGCGTGCAATCATCTGGGTCTGTTCGCCTTGTCAGTCCACCGAAACCTCTTAGGAAGAGGAGGCGTCAGCTTGGGGCCGAGGAGACCGAGTTGGTTCAAGAGGAAGAAGAGGAGGGAGCTGCTCCGGTTAAGAGGAAGGACGTCCGTAGGGGGAGGAAGTCCTCTGAAGGCTCCTCCAAAAAACGGAAGGGCCCTGTGGTCCTCGGGGTGGATGACTTGGGAGAAGGCATCCGGGAGGCTACCTCACACTTAGTGCCGGCTTTCAATGAATTGGCCGAGGTGATTCCCCCGGGGGAGGTTTCGAGGTATGAGGATGTATCTCCCGAAGGTGTTGTGACTGAGATGAGTTCTCAGATGGCGAAGGTATTTTCACTTCCCTTCTTGGTTTTTGGGTCTTGGTCCCCCTTTTTTTTTTTTGTCTTGACTCCTTTCCCCCCTTTTTTGTGTGCAGGCCAACTACCTCATGGCCAAGAATAAGGGGCTTCTTCTGACTTTGTTGTCCGAGGGTGGTCAGGCCCAGAGGCTTCAAAATCGTCTCTCCGAAGTGGAGGCAAAACTGGCTGACCGGGAGGAGGTGATTAAGAATCACGAGGCGACCGCTGTTGAGAACTTCAAAGCGAACAAGGCTCTCAAAGCTGCTGCTGCGCTGGAAAGAAAGCTTGCTGATAATGCCAGGGAGGACCTGAAGGTTGCCCAATCCGAGATTGGCGTTCTGAAGGGGAAGGTAGCAAGTGCTGAGGCCAAGTTGAAGAACAAAGACGAGGAGGTTGCACGGGCCCGAGATAGTCTTGAGAGGAAGAAGACCGAGCTTGAGGAGAGAGAGGTCGATCTCGAGGAGAGAGAGGTCGAGCTTGAGAAGAGGGAGAGTGAGCTTGAGGTCGAGAATGAGGCTATCCGCCTTGAGGGAGTTGGTGATTGTGCTGATTTAATTCCGATGGTGCTGCCAAGTCTGAATATGGACCTCATTCGTGCGGCCATCAGTTATTGCAAGGGGGACATCTCCGAGGAGGAGTTTCGGAAGTGGCTCCTTCCCTACCTGAGGAGGCGATGGATCCCACCCCTATTTCGGTTGTTCCGGCTTCCGAGGCTTCTTACGAAGAACATCCTGAGGCTCCGGCCGCCGGCGAGGACTGCCCTGAGATCCCTCCTCCCGTCCCTGAAGTAGAGGTTTATCCTGCTGTCGAGGTTGAAGCCATAGTCCCTCCTCCCTGATGTCGAGCCGCTTCTCCCGCCACCTGAACCATCTGAGGAAGAAATTCCTGCCCCTGTGCGGGCTGAATGAAAAGGGTAACCCTACCGGGGCCCTATGTACACTTATATTTTTTTTTTTTGTAATAACATTACAATCCTTTTTTTTTTTGTAATAATATCATAATATCATAATTTGTCTTGACTCATGTACACTTATGCATATACATGTATACATATCTTTTCTTTTTTATGCCTTTTTGCTCGCTTGAATCTTCCGGGACCTTTCGGGTTTTAACATGAGGCGGAGGGGGTATAACCGGGCCCCGTGCTGACAAAGGAATTTGGACCTGGGGGAATGTTATGTCCCCAGTCCAAAGGGTTGACTCGTGTCCCGATCCGAGTTGAGTGAGGTACTTGGCTCTGGGGGAATGTTACCTCCCCAATCCAAAGGAGCTTGACTCGGTGGGACGTAACCCGACCCCGAGCTGAGTGAGGTACTTGGCTCTGGGGGAATGTTACCTCTCCAAACATAAGGAGCTTGATTCGGTGGGACGTAACCCGACCCCGGGCTGAGTGAAAGACTTGGGTTCTGGGGGAATGTTACGTCCCTAGTCCAAAGACAGACTCGGTGGGACATCTCCCGACCCCGAGCTGTAAGAATCACTTGGTCCTGAGGGAATGTTACATCCCCAGTCCAAAGACAGACTCGGTGGGACATCGCCCGACCCCGAGCTGTAGGAATCACTTGGTCCTGGGGGAATGTTACATCCCCAGTCCAAAGACAGACTCGGTGGGACATCGCCTGACCTCGAGCTGTAGGAATCACTTGGTCCTGGGGGAATGTTACGTCCCCAGTCCAAAGACAGACTCGGTGGGACATCGCCCGACCCCGAGCTGTAGGAATCACTTGGTCCTGGGGGAATGTTACGTCCCCAGTCCAAAGGCAGACTCGGTGGGACATCGCCCGACCCCGAGCTGTAGGAATCACTTGGTCCTGGGGGAATGTTACGTCCCCAGTCCAAAGGCAGACTCGGTGGGACATCGCCCGACCCCGAGCTGTAGGAATCACTTGGTCCTGGGGGAATGTTACATCCCCAGTCCAAAGGCAGACTCGGTGGGACATCGCCCGACCCCGAGCTGTAGGAATCACTTGGTCCTGGGGGGGAATGTTACGTCCCCAGTCCAAAGGCAGACTCGGTGGGACATCGCCCGACCCCGAGCTGTAGGAATCACTTGGTCCTGGGGGAATGTTACGTCCCCAGTCCAAAGGCAGACTCGGTGGGACATCGCCCGACCCCGAGCTGTAGGAATCACTTGGTCCTGGGGGAATGTTACGTCCCCAGTCCAAAGACAGACTCGGTGGGACATCGCCCGACCCCGAGCTGTAGGAATCTCTTGGTCCTGGGGGAATGTTACGTCCCCAGTCCAAAGGCAGACTCGGTGGGACATCGCCCGACCCCGAGTCTGTTTATCTCAGTGGCCTCGGCGGAACGAAATCCAGCCCCGAGCCGAAGTTTTGGATAGTCCTGGTGGTGGTTGTTTTCGCTTTCAAAGGATTTTGCCAGAAAAGGAATTTTTATTCATGCTTGGGGGCGTGCTGCCCTCTTTACAACAGTTTTTCCGATTCGTTGTTTTGCCGGTTTCTGCAAAAAGAAAATAGAAGAAAGGAAAGTTGATTTTTACGGAAGTACTTTCTTAACATTTCGGCGTTCCATGGTTTCTTCAACCTCGTGCCGTCCAGATGTTCTAGGATGTAGGCCCCTGGTCTTACTGCCTCGGTGATTTTGTAGGGTCCTTCCCACTTGGCACCTAACGACCCTTCTTCTGGTCGTCGGGTGTTCAGAGTCACTTTTCTTAGCACTAGATCGCCTGTTAGAAAGGAGCGGGCCATTCTCTGTTGGTAGATTGCTGCTCTTACTGCTGACTGTTCTCTTCTTTCTTCAATTAGGTCGAGGTGGTTTTTGATAAGTTCTTCGTTCCGCTCGTTCTCATAGTGGCGGACCCTGTGGGTTGATATTCCGATCTCTGCTGGGATGACGGCCTCACATCCGTATGATAGGGAGAAGGGTGTCTCTCCTGTTGAATCCTTGAAGGTCGTCCGGTGCGCCCACAGTACTTCCGGTAGCTCCTCGACCCATAGGCTTTTGCTTGATCCGAGTCGAGCTTTCAGGTTTGACTTGATGGTTTTATTGGTGGCTTCAACCTGCCCGTTTGACTTGGGATGGGCTGGTGAGGCGAATTTCAAAGTTATCTGGAGGTCTTCACAAAGTTTTCTGAATCCCCTGCTGTCGAATTGCTTTCCGTTGTCGGTGATGATTGCTTGGGGGATCCCGAACTGGCAGATTATATTTCTCTTCAGGAACTCTGTGGCCTTCTTTTCCGAGATGATGGACAATGGTTCTGCCTCTACCCATTTGGTAAAGTAGTCTATGGCCACGATTGCATATTTCGCCTGACCTCGTCCTTTCGGCATTGACCCTATAATGTCTAGCCCCCACTGCGCGAATGGCCAGGGGCTGGATATGGTGGTCAGCTGTTCTGCTGGCTGATGGTAGAGGTTGGCATTCTTTTGGCAACCCTCGCATTTCCGTGCTATCCTCACGCCATCCTCGTGCATGGTTGGCCAGTAAAACCCTTGCCTCAAGGCTTTGAAGGCGATTGATCTTCCCCCGGCGTGGCTTCCGCAGATGTCTGCGTGAATCTCCCTGAGCACGTAGTCTGCTTCTTCTGGTGCTAAGCATCTTAGGAGGGGTACGGTGTATCCTCTCCGGTAGAGTACTCCTTCAATCAGGGAAAACTTGGTGCTCTTGAACTTCAGCTTCCTGGCCTCCTTTTTATCTTTAGGGGTTTCTCCTGTTTCCAGATATCTCCTGATCGGCTGCATCCATGAATCTTTGCCTTCTTCTTCTAGTACATCCACCTTTGTCTCCCCTATGCTTCTTTCTCGGAGGTATATAAGAGGGATTACCCTGGGGTTTCTGTCCTCATTGAAGAGGCGACTCGGGCTAGGGAATCTGCTTCGCAGTTGTCTTCTCGTCCGACCTGTTCGAAGAGTACGTTTCCCACTTTCTCCACACATTTCTTCACTTCGGCCAGGTAAGCTACCATGGCTGGTTCTCTGGCTTGAAAGTCCCCTTTCAGCTGTTATATTGCTAGCTGAGAATCACTCCTGATCACTACGTTGTGGACCCCTACTACCGTACATAGCCTTAGTCCGGCCAGTATTGCCTCATACTCTGCTTCATTGTTTGTAGTTTTGAAGGCGAATTTGAGGGCGAGCAGTATTTCTTCTCCCTTTTCTCTTTTAGTGCTACCCCTGCTCGTAGCCGTGCGAACTTGCGGATCCGTCTACATACATTTCCCACCTGTCTTCTTCCACGGCCAAGAACTGCGGTTCCGTGAGTTCTGCTATGAAGTCCGCTAAGGCCTGCCCTTTTATTGTTCTGGGGTTCTTGGGAGGTAGGAGATGTCGTGCTCGCTTATTTCTACTGACCACTTCATCAGTCTCCCTGAGGCTTCTGGTTTCTGCAAGATTTGTCTCAGGGGATAATCCGTGTATACCTTGATAGGATGGGCCTGAAAGTAGGGTCGTAGCTTCCGTGCTGCAGTGACCAGGGATAGGGCAATGAGTTCGTGCATGGGGTATCGAGTTTCTACGTTTAGCAGGGCTTTACTGACGTAGTAAACCGGTTTGGACATGGTCGGTCTCTTGTACCAGTGCCGAGCTTACTGCGTGTTTTGAGACGGCCAGGTATAGATACAGTGTCTCCCCTGGGAGGGGTTTGGCTAGGAGAGGGGGCTGTGCCAGGTATTGTTTTAGGTGCTGGAAGGCTTCTTCGCACTCAGGTGTCCAGTCGACCCCTTTTTGAGCTTTTTTGATGACTTTGAAGAAAGGATGGCACTTGTCGTTGCACGCGAGATGAACCTGTTGATGCGGCGATCCTTCCTGTAAGGCTTTGTACTTCCTTAACTGTCCGGGGCGATTCAGGTCTAGCACGGCTTGTATCTTTTGCGGGTTTGCTTCAATACCTCGTGAACTCACCATGTAGCCCAGAAATTTTCCTGAGGCTACCCCGAATGCACACTTCTCTGGATTGAGCTTTAAACGTGTTTCCTCAGGAGTTCGAAGTTTTCTTTCTTCAGGTCGGCCACATGGTCCCTTGGTTCTCCGGACATTGTTATCATGTCGTCGACATATACCAGCATGGTTGTGCCGATGAGCGGTTTGAAGATTTTGTTCACCAGTCTCTGGAAATTCGCCCCTGCATTCTTCAATCCGAAAGGCATTACTTTATAACAGTACAGCCCTTGGTCAGTGATAAAGGTGGTCTTCTCCTCGTCCGCAGGGTGCATCTTGACTTGATTGTATCCCGAGAAAGCGTCCATGAAGCTTAGCAGCCCTTGGCAGGCTGTTGTGTCTACCAGTTGGTCTATATTTAGGAGGGGAAAGCTGTCTTTTGGACATGCTTTGTTGAGGTCGGTGAAATCTACGCACATTCTCCACTTTCCGTTAGATTTTTTCACCAATACTACGTTGGACACCCATTCTGGGTATTTTACTTCCCGTATGAAACCGGCTTTCAGCAATTTTTCCACCTCGGTTGCTATTGCTCTGCACCGCTCCTGGTGAATATTCTCCTCTTCTGTTTTACTGGTTTGTGTAATGGGTTCACTGCTAAGCGATGGCTTACGAATTTTGGGTCGATTCCGGGCATGTCATCGTGTCCCCCATACAAAAACGTCGGGGTACTCTTGTAGACATTCCAACAAGTCTTTTCTTAAGGCCTCGTCTAGACTTCCCCCTATTCTTATGCTTTCTCCGGCCCGAATAGTTTTACTTCTTCTAATTCTTCGGCTGCTCCGAGCCGTGCAGCTTTATCGGGCCGAGGAGCAGGGTCTTTCCTCGTGTTCTTGTCGTCCTCGTCTCTCTGTCTCTTCTTGGTGCCTCTTTCCACGCATAGGGTCTCCTCGCGAGAAAGTGGCAAAACAGCTGCGGGCTATCTTCTGGCTTCCGCATGTGATCCCGATCTCTTCCCGTGTGGGGAACTTCAATTTCAAGTAATAACAGGACATTGCGGCCTTGGTTTTCATCATGAAGGGGCGGCCGACAATGACTTGATAACTGCTCATGCAGTCTACTACAGTGAAGTTTATCATGGTTGTCCGGGTTTTGGGGGCGGCTCCGATCGTCATTGCTAGTTGAATTCTTCCCAGCGGGACGACCGTTGAACCCCCGAAACCGTATAGGGGGTGCTGTCCCTGGTTAGAGCTGTGTACTCTACCCCCAGGCTTTCCAAAGTTTCTTTGGAAATTATGTCTACCGCGCTCCCGGGATCCACCAAGATTCTGTCCACTTCTGTGCCGCCGATTGTTGCTTTGATTATTAGTGCGTCGTCATGGGGAAAAAAATTACCCCTGAGCGTCTTCATCGGTGAACATAATGGGTGTCGACCGATTTCCTCGTGGGTTTGGGATTTTTTCTGTTTTCAGCACCTCTGTCCCCCGTGCTCGGCTGTAATTCTTTCTCGACCGGTTAGAGTCCCCGGCCAGCGTTGCCCCTCCTGCGATGACGTTCACCTCTCGATTCCTTGCCCTTTGTCTGGCGGCCATGATCTCGCGGTCGATGTAATTGTTCAGGTACCCGTTCCGGGCCAGGTCCTCCATTTGTTCCCGCAGGTCCTTGCATTCATCGGTTGTGTGCCCTTTTAGATTGTGGTGCAGGCAGTAGGATCTTTTGTTTTTTCTGTCTGGGGGAAACCTCCTGAGGTCGGGCTCTATTATTAGAGGCCTTTCTCCCGTATCTCCATGATGATTTTCCTGGCGGTTTGCTTAGGGGAATATACGCTTCCTCTCGGACCACATGGTTACTTGAGTTGTGGGCCTTTTCCTTGATCCTTTTGCGCCATTGGCTTGAATTCTTTGGGTCTTGGATTGAACTTCCGGAATTCTCTTTCCGGTCGCCGGTGGTCTTCCCTCTTGTCACCCTTTCTCTGGCGGTTGTCCCCCTCCGGGATACTTTTTCCTCGCTTTCTAGTAGGACGTACTTCCTGGCTATCTCCAGTGCGGTAGCGTAGTCTGGTGTCTCATGGATCCTCAGGTGGGTCCACAGTTTCCCGACCCTTAGGGCCCCTTCAGACTTTCCAGGGCTTCTTGGGATTCGTACCCTCCGACCTCGAGTACGGTGTTGTGGTACCTTTCAATGAAGCTTTTCAGTGTCTCGTCGTCTCCCTGTTTCATGAACCTAGTTCTCCTATTGTTTTTTTAGGGGTGCAGGCTCCTTTGAAGTGCCGGATAAACGATTTCTTAAGCTGGGAGAAGCTCTGGATGCTCCCCGGGGCCAGACTTCTATACCATAGGATGGCAGGCCCACCTAAAGTTAAGGGAATACTTTGCATATGGCGTCGCCCGTCACCCCCTGTACTTCCATCAGGAGGACAAAATTCTCGATGTGGGTTTTTGGGTCGGAGTGGCCTTTGTATGGTGCCATGGTCGGCATGTTGAATCGCTTCGGGAACTGTGCTGACCTTATCTCTTCCGTAAGGGGAGACCCCTCTTCCTCGCCTCGGGTGTCTCCCGCGCCGATCTTGAGGCCTTCTTCCCATCTGGTCATCTCTTTTCTCAACCAAGACTTTATTTCACGGGCTGTGCCCCCGTGTCTCATTCTGTGTCCTTCTGTTCTCCTGTTGCTCCGGGCGTGGCGTTCCTTAAGCTCGGAGGTCTCCTGTACGTCTTCGTTGTACTTTCTATCCTCCCTCTCGGAGTTGTAAAAACTGTCGGAGGAAGGGTCAGGTGATTGTTCCTCCTCTTCCCATGTGTCTTCTGATCGTGGCTCTCTTCCTACCACTTCAGATCTTATCCCATAAGGGCCTCTCTTTCTGGGTCCCTCGTCTTCGCTTATAGCTACTACTCTTTTCCCTTTTTCCCTCTTTCCTCTTCTGGCCCGCCCCGGTTTCAGGTTTCTCGTTGTTTGTTCCTTCCATTCTTTCTAGTCGATCTATCATAGACCTCATGCTATCTTCCATTTTTCATTCATCAGTCCATTGCCGGACCTCCTGATTGGTGATTTCCGCCTTCCGCCATTGTCTTATCACGTGAACTGCTTTTTGTGAAGTTCCCCACAGACGGCGCCAACTGTTGACGGTGGATTTTGGTCTCAGGGTAATACAGGAATATCACCTCCGAGGGAATCCTCCTCCAACTGTGAATTTGTTTGTTATGCGGGAAACCAAAAACAAACTTAGCGGAAAGCAAGAAAACGCCAATCAGACAGGGTGATTTAACGTGGTTCGGTGGATTTTGGGATCCGACCTACGTCCACGGACAAGAACTGGGTGGTACTTTTTATTACTCAAATACACTCCTCGGGTCTCTTCTCTGCTTTTACAAATCGGAGCTTGATGATCTAATCCCTTACTCTTGTGATGATTTTCAGATGTCTTTTACACATGCTCTACCCTCTTATTTATAATATACAGAAATCAGACTCCTATTTGCATAAGAAATCCTATTTTAACTCAATCTTCTCTTCTTGTAGGGTTTCCTGATCCGGTACTGCCTTCTTCTTCTGTATTCCCTTTTGGATTCTGACTCCTTCTCCTTGTGAGAGTAGGATATCTTTCTTATCTTATCCACAAGAATGGGATGTTGTTGTCTTGAACACGGCTTGTTGTGGTCGGTCTTCATGAGGTCGGTCATGTCAATCTTTTATGCTGAAATGTTTTGCTGACCTTATAGTGCTCGGTCACCCGAACCAAAGTGGTCGGTCTCCTCATGTTGTGGTCGGGTCGGATGTAAGATTTCAAACGATCAGGGATTTTACCTTTTTGTCCTTACTGTACTGTCTTAAATGTTGTAGCGCTTGAAAACACCATCAACAATATATAATATATTATATATATATTATATATATATATATATTATATATATATAATAGGTCAAAATTCTTAGGGAACAATTTTGATGAGATCCATATGGTTTTTCAATTTATTAGTTTTTGAGTTGTTGGACAATGACGTATATGAACTCAAAACCATTTTTTGTATCGAATATTCACATTTTGTTAAAATTTAGACCAATAATTTTGGTATTAATAAATTTTTTTAAAGATTGTTAAAAATAGGAACCGAAATAAGAGAGCTGAAGAAAAATATTCTAATTTTCTTGATTTCAATATGAATTATAAATTGCATTTATATAGATATTACAAAAAAAATCAATATTAATTATCTATTAACTAACATTAATAAAGGTTAAAAAATTGACCACTTTCGTAAAGTGTTACAGAATCATATATACACATTGTCATCGGGACAACTACCAAAATATCTCAACTGATTTTGTTTACATAATAAATGTTCTCTCTTAAATTAATAAAACTATTTTGATTAATAAGTAATAGTTACTTATCATAACAGTTTAGTTTGGCAGTTCCCTATGAAATACAAAGATCTTAGCTATTCATTAGCAAGTGAATCTAATGTAGATGTAATATTGAGGAGAATCGATGTAGGTGCCTAGTTGGGTCACGCAAGTTGGGAAATCCGAATCTGAAATTTGAGTGTTGAAACCTGATTGGGTCTGGTCGTCCAAAAAATATTTAATAAATTAATTATTTTTAAAATATAAATATTAGTTATTTTATATATATATAATTTCAAAACAATAAAATTAATAATAAATGAAATAATAGTAAAAACTTTAAAAATAATAATAAAATTTTTAGAAAAATAATAAAAATTTTAGAGAAATAATAAAAATCTTTTAGTGTCGGGTCAGGTCAGGTTTTCATATCAAATCCGTGACCCAACCCGTAAATATCATATCGGTCCAGTTACTTTTTTTTTTTTAACCTACGTGGGTCGGATCGAATCGAATCGAGTCGCGGATTGATCCGAAAATTTGTACACTCCTAATAGCAAGAATGATAAGAACCTCATCATATGAAGTCAAAAAAAAAATACCCTTTCTAACAAATTACATATGGTATATGCACGCACGAGAAGAATGTCTTACTGGATTCACTAAAAAAAAAAAAAGGCTCTCAGGACAATCCACACATACGGTTAATTTGGAAGAAAATTACGGGACTCAAATGTAAGAAAAGTCAATATTCATTACAAAAAAAAGCCATGAAAAAAGGTCATATATTTTAAAAACTCATTTAGTGCCGCCGGCTGCCTCCACCACTCTCACTTTATTCCCTCCAACCAACTTCTCAAATCAACCTCACTCAGCAATGCAGGTGTACTCATCTAGTTCCAATAATACTTCTTTAAATTTTAAAATTAAAATTATGGGACTAAAGCTCTATTTGGTACAATTTCTTGAATAGAAATTTTCGAAATATAACTTCTATCAATTTAGAGGTTTTATAATTAGAGCTTTTGATTAAAAAATAAAATATTGGGTGTTTAATTTTCAACTAAAACAACTCTTTTGAATAATTAAATTGTTTGATTGTACAATATTAAAAGTGTTTTTGTGTAATGAAATTGCGAAAATGAATATATACAAGAAATTACTTTATAATTATTCAACTATGACAAATCATGCAATTGCTTGAGAAATCAACACACTTTATAGTCATACATATTGGTGTTCAAATATCAAAACACATTAATAACAAATCTTCCAAACATATAATCTTGATCAAATTAAATTCAAATGTCAACGACAGTGTCATCCCAATCTGCATTTAATCTTTTTTATTTCCTCTACAACAATTTCCATTCTAGAATGAGGATATCAAATGTTATAATGCATATACAAAACAAAGAAACCAAACATTCAATATAAAATAATAATGGCACACAATACAAAACTGTTGGAAATTAATTGTTGTTAATTATTTGGTGTTGTTAAATAACAACAATTAGTAATGATTTCATTACTAAGTAAACAACAAGAATTATTAATCAAATAATTAAGTAACAACAAGAGTTGTTAAGTGACAACAATTAGTAAAATGTTAAATGGGGAACATATGGTACACCCATGATGGTAACATTTTTGGAAGGGTTAGAAAAAGTCATTATGCATCCTAATAATGTGATTAATAGTAATCAATGCATGTGATTACATAGTGACTTGATTTCCCTCCTATAAATAAGACTATTTGTTTATTGAGTTAAGCAATCAATTAAGTTTGATTAAGAGGTCTCTACAAGCATTAAAGGTATGCAATTGTGTTGTGGTTAGTATAGATTTATTTCAATTAGCATGTAAATAAATCTAGGACTAGTAATACATGTATGGTTAGATCCTAAGAGGACAAACATGTAAATATATTAGGGATTATGTTTCCTAACAAAAACACTCAAATTTATATAATATGCATGGATGAATAACAAATTAACAAGAGAATTGAAATATATTGTAGCGTAGCTGGGTTCTAAGATGAAAGCGACGGCACTGATTTTTATCAACACTTTAAACCTATTTATTGAGTAGGGTTTTATCTATAAGGAAGGGTATTGTGGAATTAATGAATTATTGTTGGGGTATATTTGACAGTATATCTATTTTAGATAAGCTCTTTCGCCTCTATTAAAAGTCATATCAAACAGGCATTTACTAAACCAATGGACCCCACAAGGGCTCACCTGCTCTACTTTCTCACGCCCCAGCCTAACTTCGTCAAAATAAAAAACAGGTTCATCCACAAAAAAACATTAATCTAGTTGCCTCTTCTTCTGTAGTAACAAAGTATTCACAGTTAATAATACATTAAACCAAATAAAATTCTTTTCTCACTATGTGGGGTCGGCTACATCTATCATTTGACGTCATTGTGCACTACTGAAATCATTGTTTCATAAGCTAAGTAAATTCTAATTCTCTTTTTATGGTTTCTTTATGTATCAAATTAGGTCTCCTCCGATCTTGCTTAACATATGGCGACACTATTTTCTCTGCGTGTTTTTTAACAACTCCTTCCTACTTAGCATGGTCCTAATACATTTTCGAAATGTCTAACAAAAATAATAACTAACAATAAGTACAACAGCAAAAATCAGAAACTGCAAAAAGCTATCAGTTAATGGTGACTGTTCCAGTGAGTTAATGCCGCAGACTTATATGCCTCATACCCGTTAGGCTAAAATGGTGATTGTCCCGATGAGCTAATGCCGGAGGCCTATAAGCCTCACCCCTGTTAGGCTATAATGGTGACTCTCCCAATCACCAGTGAACGTAAAAGGGAATTGAAAGGTTGCTTTTATCCTGCAAAATACGATGAATGGATAAATGAATACAACATATATACAGATATTGTAATTAGAAACCGCTTTTCCTTCCACTGAAATTAACAAGGATAATCATAAATCGGTAATGAAAGTAATGTATTGCAACTCAAAAAGTGTATTAGTCGTATTAAAACAATTGATTAATAACATTACAATAAACAGAGAATCAGGGGCATATTTTTTTCCAAACAGGCAAAAATTAAGTGCCAAACAATCAAAGTCATCGTAAGACTAATACGTGACACTTCCTTGAACAAGACATCAACCAAAATCTTTTCAATGAAAACTCTAATCTAACAAGATCAGTTGGATCATTCAGAACCGTGGAGAATTAAAGAATACCGCTGTGACCAATGTGCTTCGATGCCTGATAAAATCAACCAAGGCACACATTTGTTCGATGCTTGCATGGTGGGAAGAGAGCCCAATCATGAATCTAATGTTGATCTCATAAACATATTGCTTCCACAGAACTAAATCAACAAGATCCAAAGCCAAAGGGTTGCAGTCATGTTTGACTTGAACATATATTATATTTTCTCATCAGCTCTATACTCTCTGCAAGAGTTGACCCAGCAGTCCCAATAAAACCAATTGTGGCACAGCTGCAAACTGCTTCCTCTATGAATAAAAGTACCTCAAAAAATTTCTGAGGACAGAGCTTATTCATCCTCGTTCTTGGAATAGATCCATACCTCAAGCCATGTACTGCAGTTGCAAGTTTCTGAGCTGTTCGTGTAACCAACTCATCTTCTTTTCTCAGAAAATACAACTTAAAAGAATCTGTATCCTTTGCCATGTCCCCCAGGTAATTTCCAGTCCAATTCTCACTGGAAGATCAGTCATCACAAAAATATCAATGGGTTTAGTACCTTTCCCACAAAGATTCTAATTTTTCCTTCAAGCCCTTAAAAGTAACTTTCCAGTGGTTCTTGAACTGCCCATCTAACAATCTGAGCTGCGCACAAAGAAAATGAACCTTTATGGTCTCAAGGGCATACTTCTTTCCGGCACTCAGTATTTCAGGGACAAATGGAATAATCTCAATCTTTTCAATTAAAGATTGTATCCTTTGATCACTCGGAGCCCCATTGATATCAATATAGAGCTGAGATCCTTTATATGGGGCTGTGAAAAGCATTCCAAATGCCAGAACAGTAGCCAATTCAGCTTCAGAACCAGGTCCCAAGGCCTTATTACATCTCGACGTCTCTAACATATGAAATTTTCTTCTTTTTCTTTTGTTTTCATCAGGTTGGAATGAATCTAATACACTCATCCTCATCACCAATTGATACGACCAAACTGTGGTTCTACAATCTTCATCAACAGCATATAAACACTCACCTACATTACCGTCAACCCCAGATAGTGCAGATCCACATTGTTTTAGGTCATCCAACAAAGACGTCTGTGTTTCTAAACTACTCAAGCAAGCCAAATCTACATCCAATCCACACCATAAAGATGCAAAACTCTAAAATCTACGACTTGAATCAATGCAGAAGACACCAAAGATGAAATATCAATAATGTCAGCTACAGAGACATACCTGCACAAGATCAAACACATACGCTAAATATTTATTAAACTAGAGCTTAAAATCAACATCCATTTAATAGCCAGTACAAACTATGCTGTCAAGGGGTAGGTGAGGCAAGGCTTTCTGATAGTTCAACCCACCTAAGCGGCGCCTTGAACAGCATAGAACACAAATTCACTACACTACAAACACACATATGTAAGGCTGATCTTATACAAACCGTCCTGATGCTGATTACAAGAAAAATACAGACTAGAATGCACAGCGTCAAAACCCCAGTTACCTTCCAGTTCGAAGAAGCTCGATGACGTGATCCCAGACCGAGATTCGAATCTGATTAGGACTCTGGACCCTAAACTTAGGGCAGCTATCAAGGGCAACGGCATGGTGATCAAGAACCGGAGGAAAACAATCAATGTCCGGTTCAGAATTCCCGCCATTACGATTGCGTTCTTGAATTCTCCAAGTTGGTTGCTGAATCCACTGTGTGGGGCGTAAAAGAGGAATTTTTTATCTGGGTTTAGGGCTTTGGTGGTTTGGCATTGTGGGAAATTGGGATTTAGGGTTTTGGATGACAGTGAGAGGAAGAAGAGGGATTTGGTATATTGAGTGTAGGCAATGAAGAAGAGGAGAAATGTGAAGAAGGTGATTGCGCAGATTTTGCACGCGGGAAAAAAGCGTCTAAGGTTCAAACCTCCTAAGACAAAGTCTCAGCAAGGGGTGTATTGAATCAAGTGAATAAGCCTCCAATGGGCAAGCACACAAGTTACAGTCCTAGGGTATAAGCTAAGAAATAAAAAGATAAAAATGCTCGAATGAGTCTTCATTTTTTTTCTCTTTCTTTCTTCTCCTGGTTGTAAGCGAATTTTATAGTGTCGCTCCTTAACTGCTCAGGGCAGTTCCAATGTTTCCGGCGATTCTTGAGGCGTGCTGGTAACTGCTGAGCCACGTACCCCAACTGCCTGATTGTGGAGGGAGATCCGCCCAACCGTTGTGATCGGGGATAACCGCATCACACGTCTTCGTCCTGACTACTCGATCGTCCTAAGTCATTTGTCGCTCTTCGCTTCGTCATCCTTCTCCTTTCGCGCTCCCTTTCGTCTTAGGACGCTTTCGTCCTGTGGGGATTTTATTTGTCAACAATTGTCCCCCAAATTTACCTTGATTGTACTGGAAGTGAAAATCGAGGTGAATTTTCGGCTTTTCATCCAAGTTCGTTCTTTCCTTATTCAAGGAAGGCCACCTCACCAATTGAGAACGCTTCATCTCGTCCCTAATCGGCCTGCTGTTTGGCTGATTCCCTCGGGTCGAGTTCTGACCGGGCCCATTCTTACTACATTTCAGGCAAGACCGCTACACCAAACGCGGGCCGGTTAGATGGATCCTCCTTGCCGCCCTTGGTTGACCTGTTCCCCGGCCATGTGACCAGCGTGATATCCGGTTATCCCCCCAAATCAGCAGCATGCTCCGAATAGAGAAGTTCACGCTAGCTATCGTTAACGAGCGTAGCCCTTCTGCATCCGGGAGATGTAATACCTTCCACGAGGGGGTCCCAGGTCAATCGTCGCGAACGGACGCGGCCCATCCACAACCTTACATTCCATTTCACACCTTATGCCGTATGGATGGCCGTTTGCGAACTTCCTTACATTCCATTTCACACTTTACGCCAAAGAAACCTCCACCTTCGGTGACCTATGTCTCAAGGTTCGTCTCATTTCCCTTGATTTTCCTTTCCTCAACTTCAGAACTCTGTTTGGCCACGGTGAGCTTTGTTGAGATGGCATGAGGTGAATTGGTCTTTAAATAGACGGTTGGGAGGCCTTCTAAATTGCCCTTCCGACTCCCATTTTTCACATATTCCCAAGCCAAATTACTGTGGGCATGTGAAGAGTTTGCATACGTGTTGCTAAATGGCTCGGGATTCTCTACCTAAAAGCCTGGTTCTCTGCTAAAGTGAGCCTGTGATCTGAAGATCCTGTCATATCAGTTTCGTCGCCACTGCTTGTGTCAATAATGGAGGAAGCTTGGGTGATATCTTTGCAAAGTGTAGTGCTGACAGCTGTCATTGGCCGATTCTGCAGGCCGACGTCAAGGCCTTGGCCGAATGGCGAGGGACTAACCTTGTGGGGCAGAGCGAGGGAAACAAACTTTTCGTCCTAAAGTTTGTCGCTCCGCCCTTTAGAATCCTATCAAAACCCGTCTTATCTGCAATAAATGCGCGAGCCTTTCCTTTACGTTTTCATCATGAGGCCTGTTTAGGAGCCGTTTTTGGCGTCGCTTCAGTGTTTCCTTTCTCAGCACGTCACTCGCGGCGAATTGCATTCGAACACCTGTCTAGGGCAAACTTCATCCCTTCATATTTTCCCGCCACTTCACTTTTCGGCGACTCCTATCGCGACGCTTGTCATCCCCCACTTTCAAGCTTTACTTCCTCTTTTCTGCAATTTTGCATTTCTTTGTGATTTCGAATTCTCTGTCCCCAATGGCTTCTTCTTCCTCCATCTCAAAAACTGATGCTTCGACTTCTGCTGACTATCAACAGGCGTTGGAGTCTGAGTTTGTGGGCACCTTTGGCGTTCACACCCTGGATGAAAGGTTCGTGCAGTGCGCCCTCGGCCCTATTTTTATCGACGCGGATGCCATTGCAACGAACCCGTTGGCTCAACAATTTCCTGCTTCCTCCGGCCTTCCTTTTTCCGAGCCGTTAAATATTTCTGCTCTCTCCTATGCTCACCCAATTCGGACTTGGCCCAGACCCGATACTGCTTTCGAAGCCTGGTACAATTGTATGTCGTCGCATGCGGAGACCCGGTCTTTTCTAGAAGAATACCATCTCATTCCCCTTATCGAACTGTCCTTAAAATTGCCAGCCTTTGACCGTAGTCTGTTTCCTATCTCCCTACTTTTCTGGTCATCCGAATACAACAGTTTTCGTTTTTCGGGTCGGGCCCTTTACCATTACTCTTCGTGATGTTAGCACCCTAACTGGGTTAGCCCCCCTTGGAGCGACCATATCGGCCTTCACATTGTTCCATTTTCCACCTCCTAAAATGGACACTTCTTCTTTCTCCTCGTATTCTTCTTTCCTTCATGCACATTCGAAGACGGCTGGTTCGGTTTCGTTGTTGGAACGCACGGCTTTTCTTCATTATTGGCTGTGTAAGTATATTATTTGCACACCCAGCCAGAAACCCGCGGCGGGTTACCTCCCCATCTCTTCTGACCTTGCTAACAGCCGTCGTTTAGACTTGGCCTCTTTCTTCCTTGCTGCCACTTATAGGGGATTAGCCGTCCTCCAAAAACAACTTCGCTCTGGGTCTGTCAGCCATCGCTTCTTTGGGCCTTTATGGATCGTCCAGCTGTGGTTGAAATCTTACTCCCCTATCTTCGGCACCATTGAGTCGACCCGCCCTTATTCGTGTGTCGGTCTTCTCTATGCTCGGTTTCGACAAACTTCCTTCTCCTTTTGGGCCGCTTTCGAGTACTTCTACATTATTTCCCGTGTCCCTTCCTTTTTTCCTTTTTTAGCTTCGGACAGTCCGTCCTTCGTCCTTGATCCTCCTTTCTTTGAAAAGGATGAGTCAGGCATTCGCATATGGCGCAAATTTTTGTGCAGCCGCGAACTGACCTATGATATCTTGACTGGGGCCAATAGTAAGGCCGGGGTAGAAGTATATTCGCCCAATTTTGTCGCTCGCCAATTCGGCCTTGTCCAAGGATGGCCTCTTTCATTTTTTCATTCGTATTATGCATCGTTAGATCATTTTAAGGTCTTTTCTGTTTCAGAGGTCGAGGACTCTATGGAGGAGACTCGATCCCTTCTGGCCTCTTTCACCATAGCTTCTTTCACTCCTTGTACATCCGTTCACCCCTATTTTGATCGTTTCTGGCCACCGGTCCGTGAACAATTTTTCTCCTTACCCTCAACGAGGGTGTACTCCTCTATCTCTTTGTCCCCCAAGCCTTCTGAGCCATCGGGGTCGAAGAAGGCTGCCGAAGCTTCTAAGTCAAAAAAAACAAAGCCTGTTAAACGGAAGAAGCCTTCCCCTAGTCGAAATTCGGACTCGAATGTCCCGTTGGTCCATCGTCCTAAGGAATGAGCCTGGGATTCGCCCTCTCTTGCTTCTATAATAGTTCGAGATGTACTGATGCTAGTATTGTATGATTTGACACAGGCCTTAAAAATCGATCCATCCTCTGTGGCACGTGCGACAGTGCCAGCTCCAGAGGCTGAGACTCCCGTGAGCGGTGAGAGTGAGGGTCCTTTGAGGGAGCCGGTAGTCCAATTCCCTCCTGATGAAGAACGTGTGGGCGAAGGGTCAGGCATGGAGCAGCTTTTAGAGGAGGGAGGTGTATGGGTTTTTAGGGGGTGAATCCGGTAACGCAGCGGAAGCGGTGAAAATCCGATTTTCAGATTTCAAAACTTTTTCTCGGATTAATTAAATAAACATATTTATTTAACATTCCAATAATCAAATTATGAAAATAAATTCAATAAATCATATTTAAGTGAATTTACCGAAATACCCTTACTTTGTATTTTTGTCCATTTTAGTCCGAAATTGATCAAATCAATTTTGAATGATTCTAAATCATTTCTAAGATGAACTTAACATGTTCAAAACATCAAAATAACAAAAGCAACAAAAAACCCCCAAAATCATCTTCAAGGCCGAATGCACTCATTAGTGCACATTTTGGTCATTTGGTCATTTCATGCTTCAAAACACATCCTAATGTAATCCAATCAACATTAAACTTTATATGCATCATATACACACCCAAATACACAACATATATGAAAAGACCCAAATTTGGAATTGGTCATGAACCCTAATTTTTCAATTTCATCAAATTGGACAAATTAGACCAAATTGGTTAAATCAAATGTTTCAAGCATCATTCTTCCATCCAATCCAAGTCTCAACACAATGAAACAACTCAAGATCAAATCTAGGTCATTTAAGAGTGGGTCAACAACTCTAGATTAGCAACATGGTTTCTAAAACCTTAAAAGAAAGTTTATTACTACAATAGTTATACATTTCCTTCATTACACATGCTTCACACTTCACCAAAACTTACATCAACAAAACCACAAGGAACAAAGAAAGAGACATCCTAAGAATATCATATATTAAAGCCTAGAACCTAAGGAACAAATTCCTTACTAATAGCAAGTTTGAGAAACTTACTAAATTTCCAAGCCTTTTTTATTTTGTCTTTCTTTTTCTCAAAGTTCCTTTAGCTTCTTCAATGGAGATTTATGTTTTGTGAAATGTATTAGGTTAACCAAATGAAAACAATTATACTTGTGCAAATTAGCCTATGGCCGAATTCAACAAGCATGAAATTACAAGTTTTTCATTTCATTTTCATTACAAATGCATTTGTTATCTTAATATAAATATCTAAAACTACTTTATAGATATTTATTTAAGTCAACAATTGCAACTAACATCATTTACTTAATATATCCTAATGTAAGATATTTATATTTTAATTAATTTAATCATTTAACAATTAAATAATTAATTAATTAATCAAATACAAATATATTAAATATATGTATAATATTTACATTAAATATTAAAAACATATATTCATTTAGGATATAAGTCAAATAACTCATTTTGACTATTAATTAATGTGTATTTAAATTAATCAAGTATTAAATGTAAATACACAATAATTAAGCAAATGACTATTTAGTCTCTTTAGCACGTATCTTGTGTTTAACCTTTAAACGACTATATAAATAATCAATATTATTTATCAATGTTGCTCTAGTGCTCTACGAGTATGTTTCATTATTGAGACTCTCTAGATTCAGGTATATCTGTCACGAAATCAAATTTCGTGTCCATAATCTATCCACCCGTAGATTATGACGATCACGGATAATCTCGCTGAACCATACAAGTCGAGGTCATGGAAAATGTATAATTCCTCCGTCACAGGTATCCGGATAAATCCCAGAGATATAGATGTAAACGCCAAATCTCTATCGGGATTATCCAGTCGACTATTCTATTAGCAATCCCAAAAGAATGTTTAGAACTAGCTTCTAAACTTTTACCACGGGCCCATGGTTTTATCTGATTGCTAATCATATGGACTACCTATGCTCTGATATACAGAACTGACGGATCCTATCTTGATACGCATAGGACACCCTGAGGATCTATCTACACCCAACGAACAGACGGAGGTCTGATCTTAATAGATCGGTGACGTGACTGCCGTCTAAGTGTAGAAGATGTCTCATGTGCCCACAATAGCATCTCAAGTCTAAGAATCACAAGTTCTACTCAACCCAAGAAGATTCTTATTGACGCTGGTGTACCATCCATTAAGAATCTTCGGTGAGTCGTTCAGTGTTTATCCGCTATAAACACCTACATGTCTATACTAGTCTCCAAGACTTATGGTTCATTGAGAAACCATTGGAATGATATATTCCAGTATACGACATGTACCGGTCTCAACGGGTTTACTATACTGACCAAGTAGTGTAAACCTTGACCAGAAACTGTCTGAGAATGACAACGTCATGATACTTCTCAATGTCCGTTGCGACGCTTTTGCAACTGTATCATGACTAATCATTCTAGGGTTATTACGTCTTTACCATATAGAAAGATATATTATATTATAGAAACTGCATATATTATTCATAATAATAATGTTTAACAGAAGTATTCAAAAGAAATACAACCGGGAATCGGCGCTCTGAGCACCAACCCCAACAGGAGGTGCAAGTGCAGTTGATCCCCAGGTAGGAAATTTTATGCCGAGTCCAGTCATCCTCGCCCAAGAGTTGATGAGATTCCTGGTGAGCATCCTTTCTTCGAGCACTTCTCCTCGGACGGCTCTGTGCCGATTGTGCAGGATCCGGATGATGAGACTGAAGTGCTGAAGCCTGTTTGGCCGACTGGGACTCTGTGGCGCCACCTTAAACAGATTTATCCTCTAGTGTACAGGATGTCCACTTCGGGGCTTAGAGGGAGTTATAGGGATGTGGATGGCCTTTATAGCTTGGCCGAATTGGAGTCATTAGATGAGGCTCGGTCTCTGTATAAAGACGATGTCCTTCGTCGTATTTATGAAGAAGACGAAGTCATTTATATTTCTGATTCATCCGACTTTGATTCTCTTGCAGATGTTCAGCCAACTGCCATGCCTCAACGTTCGATGCCAGAGGCCATGTCCCCCAGTACTTCTGTGTATTTGACGTTGCCTTCAGGACAGCCATCATCTCTGGCTCTTCTGCCCTCTTCCCCTCAAAGGGAGATTCTTGAGCCTGAGCAGCCATCGTCTTCAGCCTCCGTGATTGCTCCTTCCATGGCTCTTGCTCAATTGGTTCAAGTGCCAATCGATACTGGATGATCACCCTCTCTTCGAGCCGGTTCTCTTGACTTGCCATCAACTTCTTCTTCTCGGCCAGTCTCTCCTCAAGCCGCACAGTAATTAACTATTGTGCCCCAGCTTCCGATGCCCTCAGAACAAGGACTAATGCAAACAACAGCTGGAACATCTGGGGCAAAACTGGATCAGTCTTGTAGTTCCGACCCTGGGATGGTGAGTTCCTTTTCCTGTCCTCTTGGATTGCAGTCTTGGTCTATTTTGCTAACTTCTTTTTCATATGCAGCCGTCTAATTTTTTGCTGCAGTCGGTTCATAGTCTTCTGGACCATCTTGGACAAATGCACTCTGTCCATTTTCAGCCATCTCCGTCTTTGGCCCGCACAAGCACGGACTTGGAGAATCTTCAAGAGATTCTCAATCAATAGGCCGCTTTTGCTGCGTTAGAGGTCAACCAAGGTGTTCAGCCCCAGAATATTCTTCAACTGGACCGGTGCTCAAATGAATTAAGCCGGTTATTGGATCTTCCCTCATCACCGATACCTATTGACGATCGGCTTTTCCTTCAAGAGATGCAGGATGGCATAGCGAACCTTCTCTCCCAACACCGCATAGTCCATAGCCGGAGAATTGGGCTTCGCTCATCCTTGGCGAAAATGGAGGAACTCCGTGAATCTCTCGGGCAGCTACAGCAGGCTTTGAGGGATTCTACGGAAGACTTGGTGACCGAAGAGTTAATTTTCATGTATCTGGAGCAACAGTTGAAAGATCTTCAACGTCAGCTTGATGAAAGTCGAATGAAGAAAGAGGCGAGAAAGAGGGCTGTCATTGCCCGAATGAAAGAGGCGGAACGGTCGGTGGCGGAGTATAAGGGGCTGGCTCGCATTGACTTTGAGAAAGATTTGGCCGATTTGGATGCAGCGAGCGAGGGCATACAAGACGAATGGCGTCTGAGGAGGGAAACGCTTTCATCCATCAAAGACTTGCCTGGAGAATTTAGGTGATTTTCGGGCCAATGATAATGTAATGCAAGACGTTTTTCGTCTATTTTGTAATTTTAGGACGTTCTCGTCCTTATTAATGCAAACTGTTTATTGTTATTCTTGGATGTTCTCATGCTCCCATAGTGAGGGTACATATTTCTTCAAGTATTTTTCGTTTATCGCTCTTATATGTACTCGCCCTTTTAAATCTTGTAAATGATAAGCTCCATTTGGCAACACGCTTCTCACTATAAATGGGCCTTCCCAATTGGGCGACCATTTACCAAACACTGGGTCCTTAGAGCCAATTGGCAGTTGTTGACAAATAAAATCCCCACAGGACGAAATCATCCTAAGACAAAAGGGAGCATGAAAGGAAGAATGATGACGAAGCGAAGAGCGATAAAGAACTTAGGACGATCGAGCGAGTAGTCAGGACGAAGACGTGTGATGCGGTTATCCCCACGATCACAACGGTTGGGCGGATCTCCCTTCACAATCAGGCAGTTGGGGTACGTGGCTCAGCAGTTACCAGCACGCCTCAAGAATCACCGGGAAATATTGGAACTGCCCTGAGCAATTAATGAGCGACGCTATAAAATTCGCTTACACCATAAGAAGAAAGAAGGAGAAAAAATGAAGACTCATTCGAGCATATTTTATCTTTTTATTTCTTAGCTTATATCCTAGGACTGTAACTTGTGTGCTTGTGCCCCTTGGAGGCTTATTCACTCGATTCAATACACCCATTGCTGGGACTTTGTCTCAGGAGGTTTGAACCTTACACGTTTTTTCCCCTGCACGCGTAAAATCTGCGCAAACAGATTTTGGCGACCACGGTGGGAGACTTGGTGTAACAAAGTGGAGATGCCTCCGAAAAGAAACGCTCAGACTGGCTCAACCGCGGAGAAAGATGGACTGGAGCAAACCAACCAGCCCAGCGTTCCGGCCATAGTAGGTCAGTTTGAGGGTCAAGCAGATGTCAGCCGGTACGAAACTATGAGGGAATTCAGCCCTAATGCGATGCGCGCACTATTTGGCGAATTCACGCAGAATGTCGTCGAACAGGTCAGGCTCCAAAATACGCACGTTATAGATAAATTTGTATCGACTAATAATTCACATTATGAAAATATGGCCAGACACATGAGCTCAATGAATGAATTAATGACCAAATGTGTGAATGGCGGAACAGCACTGTCGTGGACTACGTCGCTCTCTGCAACAAGCTGTCAAGAGGCTGGTCCCAGTAGTGTCCCCGCACAAGGGGCCAATATCCCTATGGTTCTCAGGGGAGGAGCAAGCCCCGGAGGGAACGGACCACAGTTTGGGCCAAACATCCATCAAGGGCCAAATATGGTTCAGCATGAAATTGTGATGCCTCAGGGCGTCCAAACTTCTCAAGGACATAATCACGATTATGTCCTACTTTTGAGAGGGCCGCAACCGCCGCCCATGGCTATGCCATTTAATGGCAACGACATACTAAGGGAGCAAATGTCCGAAATCCTACAAAACCAGTTCGACCTAGGCATACAGCCAATTCGGCCAAGATATCGGAAGCCTTACCCTGATTGGGTTAATGTGGCTTATCATTGGCCGAGAAATTACAAGATACTGGAATTTACCCTCTTTACGGGGTCTGGGGAAGTTTCAACTATGGAACATGTAAGGCGCTTCACCCTTCAGTACGGGGAAGTCAACGATTTCCACAAACTAAGGTTGTTTCATGGCTCATTGTCAGGAGTGGCCTTCTCCTGGTATGTTAGTTTACCAGCCAATTCAGTAGAAAGTTGGCAACAGATGGAGCAATTGTTCCATGCGCAATTTTATAAGGCCGAATCTGAAGTAGCCCTACCTGATTTGGAAAACTTAAGGCAATGGCCAGGGGAATGGGCCAAGACGTTTCTACAACGATTTAAAATAGCCCGAGTCCGATGTTACGTGCCCTTGCCCGAAAAGGAATTTGTAAGAATCGCCCAAGGGTGCCTGAATCTCGACCTGAAAAAGAAATTCAAGGATCCTGAATTTTGGGACCTGCCCCAACTCACCACCAGTGTGGTACGCTATGAGCGATTATTACGAGAAGAAGAGCAGGTGAAAAATTCGAGCAAATGGACATATTATAGAAACATTGACTATGAGGAGGCACCAAGGGAATTACGGCCGCATGATGCGTCGACAGAATGACGCAAAGGCCACCACTAGCTGCAGCCCTCATGCCATAGAAAAATCGAAAGACAGCAAGAAAGCACATGATGAGGAAAAAAGGAAAGTAATAAGTTGCGATGAGCACGCTAAGCTTGGTAAAAGAAAGCGGAACAAGACCGATGATGAGGAACCCCCCATCGTCATTCAATTCGGTAGCATGCCGCAAGTCGTGGCGAATCACTACTTATTATCCAGAGAATTCCGTTGAAATGATGACGGGGAAGCTGGGCCGAGCGAAGATGTTTACGAAGGAAATGAGGCCGAATTCGCCTCGCTCTCAAGAACAGACAGGGGTACGGCAGATCGGGAAGTCGAGGATGAGGAGATGACGGATATAGAAAAAGAAATCAACGTCCGAACCGAAGCTAGAAAGAGAAAAATATCATAGAATCGGCTTCTTAAAGAACTATATGAAGCCGGGAATCCAGCCGTCGGAACACTGGGAGAAGACCTGGGGCAATATCCATTCCTTGTTGTATATGGAACGCCCAAGTGAGGCGGGTTGTCACCAAAGCCGAGAAGAGAAGATTGACCATCAATCACGTCTCGCAGGAGGCACCCCCAACACGGCCATTTTTCGGATGGACACGGAGAAGAATCGACCCAACTCAACAGCGAAGGTGATCAAGCTATGGAGATTGGGATGTCAGGGAAAGAGATTTTTCCAAAACCACCAGCTCAGATGACGAAGCATCTAAGGCCATTGTACGTGAAGGCAAAGGCCAATGGCATCCCCGTGTCTAAAGTACTGATTGATAACGGGGCAGCCATCAATGCAATTCTAGTTAGGATGCTGGGGCGTTTGGCTAAGTCCGAGGAAGATCTCATCCCCACAGAGGTAGTCCTCACTAGCTTTAATGGAGGAGCGACGACGGCGAAATGAGTCATACCACTAGACTTGCAGGTGGGAAGCACTACGAAGACTGTGGTGTTTTTCGTCATAGATGGGCCAACCTCTTACAACATGCTTCTGGGACGAGACTGGATACATGGTAGCCTATGCATCCCATCATCCCATTATCAGTGTCTGGTCTTCTGGAACCAAAAGGATAAAGTGGAGATAGTACACGCCGACAACAAACCTTTCGCTGCAGACACAAACTCGGCCGAGTACTTCATGTATGAGGGAAACTACGGGCCAACCAGGGTTCTAAACGAAGGGGAGAGCCCGACTATCGTAGCCCAGAATGACGAGCCATACCCTGTAGGATTGTTAAACGACCTGTTCGCACAAACAAGACCAACCACAATGGTCTTTAGAGAACCCACACATGTCAGTATCAATGAAGTACGACCAGAATAAAGAGCAATCCACCCTTGCGGCCTCTAAGGCCAATTTAATGGCCTATGTTCTGGAACGAAGGAAGAAGGACGAAACACAGGCCGCCATTTCGGCCTTAAAGGGGAAATGTTGATGCATCAGATGGAAGATAAAGTGAAAGAATTGTGCGGAGTGGACTGTTTGATAGAAGGAAGAGACGCATTGGAGGACGAGTACGCTCTGAACGGGCGACGCAAGGCCAACTTCTCGAGGGGACAAGATGTTTTAGAAGAGGTAAACTTGGGAGACGAGTACAATAAGCACATAACCTATGTCAGCAAGGAATTGAGCCCCCTGGTACGCGAAAAGCTGCTCTGTTTGTTACGAGAATACAGAGATTGTTTTGCATGGGACTATAATGAGATGTCTGGCCTAGATAGGACTGTGGTGGAACATAAACTGCCAATCTTGTCAAGTCATAGGCCTCATAGGCAGCCTCTGCGAAGGTTCGCGCCTAATGTTATGCCTGATATTAAAAAATAGGTCGAGCGTCTGTTAGAAGCAGAATTTATCAGGACGACCAGATATGTAGAATGGTTGTCCAACATCGTCCCAGTTAGGAAAAAGAACGGGAAGATAAGGATCTGCATAGATTTCAGGAATTTGAATCTAGCAACGCCAAAAGACTGATACCCAATGACGACGGTCAACTCCCTGGTGGATTCCACGGCAGGGTATCAGGTATACTCATTTATGGATGGGTACGCAGGTTATAACCAGATTTACATTGCTGAGGACGACGTGCACAAAACGGCCTTTAGGTGCCTAGGGTCTCTAGGGTGCTACGAATGGGTGGTGATGTCGTTCGGCCTAAAAAACGCTGGTGCCACATATCAACGGGCCATGAATTCAATCTTTCATGACATGATTGGCAGGTTTATGGAAGTTTATGTGGACGATATAGTATCTAAATCCGTAACGACGGATGAACATTTTAGCCATTTGACATCGACATTTGAGCGAATGAGAAAGTTCAAGATAAAATTGAACCCTGCCAAGTTGGCTTTTGGGGTGTGCGCGGGCAACTTTTTAGGATTTCTGGTACACCAATGCGGAATCGAGATCGATACCAATAAATTCGGGCGATTACTAAAGCTGTGCCACCCCGAAACAAAAAAGAGCTGCAAAGGTTTCTAGGGCAGGTTAACTTCCTAAGGCGATTTATCTCGAATTGTGCAGGAAAGACCAAAGCTTTCTCCTCTTTGTTGAAGTTAAAGGGCGAGGAAGAGTTCGTTTGGACTGAAGTGCATCAAAAAGCATTTGATAGACTGAAGGCATATTTGTCACAGCCGCCGGTGATGGTGCCTCCAGTGTCAGGAAAGCCAATCAAGTTGTACATAGCGGCTGAGGAACAATCCATAGCTGGGATGATCGCGCAAGATGACGACGCAAATGTTGAAAGAGCCATTTATTACATCAGCAGATAATTGTTGACCTATGAATGTAATTATTCTCCCATAGAGAAATTATGTTTGGCTTTATATTTCACATGTACTAAACTACGTGCCTACCTTAGGCCGAACATTATATATCTGGTCACGAAAATCAATATAATAAAATACATGTTTTCTCGTCCTATCTTGCATCAAAGAATTGGTTTCTGGTCACTGTCACTCTCAGAATTCGACATACGGCACGAACCCCAAAAGGCTGTTAAAAGTCAAGCGTTGGCCGATTTTCTGGCCGATCATCCATGCTTAAGCACAACCAGGGAAAGAGAACTGGATTTGGACAAATGCAGCCTAAAGCCATGGACGATGCATTTCGACGGATCTAGCACAGTAGAAAGGGCTGGAATATGGATTGTCCTAGTTAGCCCATTGGGAGAACCTTTCCAAGTCTTAGCCAAATTTAACGAGTACTGCACCAATAACCAGGCAGAATATGAAGCCCTGATACTAGGGTTGGAAATGCTCCTCAACATGGGAGTAACCCATGCGTCTATCAAGGGAGACTCGCAGCTGGTAATCCAACGAGTAATAGGAACTTATAAATGCCAAAGTCCATCGGTCGTGGCATTATTGGATATGGCCAAAAAATTAGTAGAACGATTCGATTACGTTGACTTGGAATACATTCCGAGGGTGAAGAATGAATTGGCCAATAATTTAGCCCAAGTAGCCTCCGGGTATAAACAAACCAACATAAGTGGGGTGTATAGAAGTGAAGAAGTCAAGCCAGCCCTCACAAGGCGAGTTGAAAAAAAGACGTCACGATCCTAGAAGTAGAGGACGATTGGAGAAATGAAATCAGGGCGTTCTTAACACAGCCTGGAGTAGGCAAAGACCGAAGATTGAAGCTTAAAGCTTAAAGCCTTGAACTACGTAATGTCAGAAGACGTGCTCTATAAGAAACGACATGACGGGCTGTTGTTGAAATGCGTAGGGCCATCAGAATCCAAAACTATCATGGACGAAGTACACGAAGGCATCTGTGCGGCTCACCTAGCTGGAATCAAGATGAGATGGTTAATCATACAAAGCAGTTATTATTGGCCGAAGATGGGGGAATCATGCGTCTCATACGCCAAATGCTGCATAGCTTGCCAGAAGCACGGTCCCATTCAAAGGGCCCCAGCAACCGAGATGACCCCAGTCATTAAGCCTTGGCCGTTTATGGGATGGGCAATAGACTTGATAGGGAAAATCTATCCCGTATCAAGTAAAAGGCACACCTTTATTGTTGTTGCCACTGATTTCTTTACCAATTGGGTAGAAGCCATCCCAGTTGTAGAAATCTCACAAGAGCAGATAATCAAGTTCATAAAAGAACATATAATTCACCGATTTGGAATACCACAGACAATCATGGTAGACCATGGTACCTTCATTAAACGGTGAAAATGTAAAAGACTTCCTGGCCGAATATGGAGTCCGGCTAGTAAATACTACTCCCTACTACTACCCTCAGTCAAATGGTCAAGCAGAATCGTCGAACAAAATTCTCAAAGGGTTGATTCGTAAGATGGTGACGGACAATGCTAGACGATGGGACGAATATCTGAGTCAAGCTCTATGGGCCTACAGGACATCACCACGCACGAGCACTTCGGTGACGCCTTTCCAGTTAGTGTATGGACAAGAAGCTTGTGCTTCCTGTAGAAATGAACATTGAATCCACCAGGGTGACATTGCAGGAGGAGCTAACAAAGGAAGACTATGACGAGGCGATGATCCAGAATTGTTGGAGTTGGACTGGACGATATCAAGTGCGACACGCTCAACCGCCTAGAAGCACAGAAGAAAAAGGTAGCCAAGAATATAACCTCAAGGTAATGGCTAAGTCTTTCAAGAAGGGCGAATTAGTATGGAAAAAAATACTGCCAATTGGCTCTAAGGACCCAGTGTATGTAAATGGTCGCCCAATTGGGAAGGCCCATTTATAGTGAGAAGCGTGTTGCCAATGGAGCTTATCATTTACAAGATTTAAAAGGGCGAGTACATACGAGAGCGATAAACGAAAATACTTGAAGAAATATGTACCCTCACTATGGGAGCACGAGAACGTCCAAGAATAACAATAAACATTTGCATTAATAAAAGACGAGAACGTCCTAAGATTACAAAATAGACGAAAAACATCTTGCATTACATTATCATTGGCCCGAAAATCACCTAAAATCTCCAGGCAAGTCTTTGATGGCTGAAAGCGTTTCCCTCCTCAGATGTCATTCATCTTGTATGCCCGCGCTCGCTGCATCCAAATCGGCCAAATCTTTCTCGAAGTCAATGCGAGCCAGCCCCTTATACTCTGCCACCGACCGTTCCGCCTCTTTCATTCGGGCAATGACAACCCTCTTTCTCGCCTCTTTCTTCATCCGACTTTCATCAAGCTGACGTTGAAGCTCTTTTAACTGTTGCTCCAGATTCATGAAAATTGACTCTTCGGTCACCAAGTCTTCCGTAGAATCCCTCAAAGCCTGTTGTAGCTGCCCGAAAGATTCACGGAGTTCCTCCCTTTTCACCAAGGATGAGTGAACCCAATTCTTCGGCTATGGACTATGTGGTGTTGGGAGAGAAGGTTCGTTATGCCATCATGCATCTCTTGAAGGAAAAGCCGATCGTCAATAGGTATCGGCGATGAGGGAAGAGCCAATAAACGGCTTAATTCATTTGAGCACCGGTCCAGTTGAAGAATATTCTGGGGCTGAACACCTTGGTTGACCTCTAACGCAGCAAAAAAGGCGTATTGATTGAGAATCTCTTGAAGATTCTCCAAGTCCGTGCTTGTGCGGGCCAAAGGCGGAGATGGCTGAAAATGGATAGAGAGCATTTGTCCAAGATGGTCCAGAAGACTTTGAACCGATTGCAGCAACAAATCGGACGACTTCATACGAAAAGGAAGTTAGAAAAACAGACCAAGACTGCAATCCAAGATTACAGGGAAAGGAACTCACCATCCCAGGGTCGGAACTACAAGACTGATCCAGTTGTGCCCCAGATGTTCCAGCCGTGTTTGCATCAGTCCTTGTTCTTAGGGCAGCGGAAGCTGGGGGACAACAGTTAATTACTGTGCGGCTTCAGGAGAGACTGGCCGAGAAGAAGAAGTTGATGGCAAGTCAAGAGAACCGGCTCGAAGAGAGGGTGATCGTCCAGTATCGATTGGCACTTGAACCAATTGAGCATGAGCCATGGAAGGAGCAATCACGGAGGCTGAAGACGATGGCTGCTCAGGCTCAAGAATCTCCATTTGAGGGGAAGGGGCAGAAGAGCCAGAGATGATGGATGTGCTGAAGGCAACGTCAAATTCACAGAAGTACTAGAGAGACATGGCCTCTGGCATCGAACGTTGAGGCATGGCAGTCGTCTGAACATCTGCAAGAGAATCAGATTCGGATGAATCAGAAATATAAATGACTTTGTCTTCTTCGTAAATACGACTAAGGACATCGTCTTTATACAAAGACCGAGCCTCCTCTAATGACTCCAATTCGGTCGAGCTATAAAGGCCATCCACATCCCTATAACTCCCTCTAAGCCCCGAAGTGGACATCCTGTACACTAGAGGATAAAGCTGTTTAAGGTGGCGCCACAGAGTCCCAGTCGGCCAAACAGGCTCCAGCACTTCAGTCTCATCATCCGGATCCTGCACAATCAGCACAGAGCCTGTCCGAGGAGAAGTGCTCGAAGAAAAGATGGTCACCAGGAATCTCTTCAACTCTTGGGCGAGGATGACTGGACTCGGCATAAAATTTCCTACCTTGGGGATCAACTCCACTTGCACCTCGCTCCTCTAAAAGTTGCTCCATGTCTGACCTTTCGCCCACACGTTCTTCATCAGGAGGGAATTGGACTATTGGCTCCCTCGCATGACCCTCACTCTCGCTACTCACGGTAGTCTCAGCCTCTGGAGCTGGCACTGTCGCACGTGCCATAGAGGATGGATCGATTTTTAAGGCCTGTGTCAAATCATACAATACTAGCATCAGTACATCTCAAACTATTATAGAAGCAAGAAAGGACGAATCCCAGGCTTATACCTTAGGATGACGGACCAACGGGACGTCCGAGTCCGAATTTCGACTAGGGGAAGGCTGCTTCCGTTTAACAGGCTTTGTTTTCTTTGACTTAGAAGCTTCGGCAGCCCTCTTCGACCCCGATGGCTCAGAAGGCTTGGGGGACAAAGAGAGAGAGGAGTACACCCTCGTTGAGGGTAAGGAGAAAAATCGTTCATGAACCGGTGGCCAGAAACGATCAAAATAGGGGTGAACGGATGTACAAGGAGTGAAAGAAGCTATGGTGAAAGAGGCCAGAAGGGATCGAGTCTCCTCCATAGAGTCATCGACCTCTGAAACAGAAAAGACCTTAAAGCGATCTAACGATGCAGAATACGAATGAAAAAAATGAAAGAGGCCATCCTTGGACAAGGCCGAATTGGCGAGAGACAAAATTGGGCGAATATACTCTACCTACCCCGGCCTTACCATTGCACGTGACTATCCGATACTGGACAGAAATACGCAATACTTCGGTATACTACGCCTTGATATAGATCACATATTCCTATAAGGATATTTCCGGAGAATTGGGTAGGCATGGCGCTTTGCTAGAAGCCAACCTTATCTTGTAAATCGGTATAAACGTAGTACGAGGTACTTACGTATTCGGATAGTCCAATAACCGTATTTACTGCCAACATATCTGGGATCTTATGGGTCGCTTCCCAAAGATTCACCGATGATGTATGACTCGCACTAGATTAATCTGGGATTAATTAGAAGAGAGAGAGAGAGAATTAATCTGGGATTAATTCGATGAGAGAGAAAATTAATCTGGGATTAATTACGGAGATATTTTATCTGGGATAAAATATCGTTTAAAGAGAGAGAACGATTAATTTGGAATTAATCGGGTAATTAATATATTCGATATATTAATCGAAATTAGATTTCGACGCGGAATTAAAATTAGATTTTAATTCGGGCGAACGAATTAATTTAGAATTAATTCATTAGCGACGTAAATAGTGAATTCGCTAGGCGCAATCATTTAATTACGACGCAACAGAAAATTCGTTAATTTGGAATTAGCGAACCCGAGCCCGAGAGTGATTGCGAGCGCATTCGCATTTCAAATTCGAGCGCGGCACGCAAGTCACATCAAGTGTCAAATCACTAGTCGCATCAAGCGTCAAATCACTTATCACTTTGAGTGATGTGACATGACATGTTGTCACTTTATTAAAGTGACTTGATGTGAATAGTGATAGATGATTGAAAAGCACTTTTTGCTTTTTGACTTTTGCTTTTTGAAAAGTAAAAGGAATTGTTTAATAGAAATGAAAAGTGGTAAATGGTTTTAATTAATTTTGGAAATTAAAAATAAACCTTATTACACATTTTCTTTCTCTCTCTCCACAATTGTTTTGCACATTCACGTTTCTCTCTCCCTAAGGTACGGTTTTTAGGGTTTTTTTTCTTCAATGAAAAAGCTTCTCTCTCTCACGGTCTCATGACCAAGTTTCTTCATCCTTTTTCTTTTGGTTTGACCGAAGAAGATGATAAAGAGGAAGTGCTAGCACACCTTGAGTGATACATAGGTGATAGGGCAGTGTTTCATGAGCTTGGAATCTCAAAGCTTGGAGCTTTAATGGAGGTCTTCAATGGCCGAAAATTAGATGAATTTCACAGCCCAAAACCGAGCATTACAGCAGTCCAAGTAGGCCAAAATCGAGCTCCAACAAGGAGGAAGAAGTGACTTGTTCTTCCTAGTATCAAACCATTCAATGTGAGTATGTATTCCGCCTTACTCCTTGAAGTATTCACGCGTTTTTCTTGCTTGATTTCATGATTCTTGGGACCTAATTAGAAACCAACAATGGTATCTATGAGCTTTGATCAAACATGAAAAAATTAGGGTTAAAATTGGGTAAACTCATTTGAGCATCAAATGGTTAAATTGTTTGATATAATATGCTTGAATGAGGTTGAATTGATGTTGTGCATGATCAATTTCAAGAAATTTGGTTGGATCCATTTTTCCCCAAATTTTGGGCATGGCAAATTGGGTAAAATCAATTGAAGCATGATTTGGTTGAATTGATTGATTAAGTATGCTTAAATGTTGTTGAATTAATGATTGATTGGATCAATTTGAAGAAATTGTGTTTGGAACACGTTTCCCCAATTTTTTATGTTGGCCTAAAGTGACAAATTTTGGTAAACTTGATTTTGAGCATATTTTGTGAAATTGGATGAATGAGAATGCTTAAAGTATGTTTAATTTAAGATTGATTGGATCAATTTGTTGAAATTGTGTTTGGAACAAATTTCCCCAAATTGCTTATGTTGGCCGAAAATTGAGACCATAATATCTTGGTGAATTTTGTTTGTTTGATCATTGGATGACTTGAAACAAGTGGGTAATGTTAATTTGAATTTTGATTTGGAACAATTTTCCCCAAATTAAAGTAGGCTTGGCCGAATTCAATTGGATATGAAATTCATTGTGTTTTTTGTATTTGATTCATTGGATGAGTTTAATTGATTTGGGAAATGATGATTATGGATTCAATTTGATTGAAACCGAATCGGATTGAAAAACCCCTAATTGTCGAGACTTTAATCATGTAAATTGGGTTTGATTTTGATAAATTGTGTTGGACACTATTTAATGTAGAAATGCATGATTAAGTATGCTAATTGATGTTTTAGAAATATTAATTGGGTGGTTAATTGTGTATTACACTTAGGTAATTAATTATGGAATTTAGAATTTTATAAGTTAATTAATTGGGCTTGTTTTGGGAAATTGGGCCTTATATGTTGTAATTGGGCTTTTGGGCTTGGTTGTACCAAGTTAGATTTAGGCCAATTTGGTTGGATCCAATTGGGCCCAAAACCGCATCCATAAAGTCCAATTATGACTTAATGGACCTTAATTATTTAATTGAGCCTAATGGGCCAAAATTAATTTAAAGGCTTATGGGGTAACTCCCGGATTGGATTTTGGTTATTCGGTTTGACCCGAGTTGACGAAAAGTCCACGCCTTAAGAAATTAATTAAAATCTCATTAGACTTTAATTAAATAAACATTAGATGTTTATCGGGCTTTGAGACCCGTTACGATTAAATTTGGAATTTAAATCGTAAAGGTTCGTTAATAAAAGTGTAATATTTAATTTGGAATTAAATAGTGAATTAGAATTAAATGCGTATTAAATTGGATTTAATTATATAGTTTAATTAATTCGAGAATTCGTACTTTGAGTACTTATTCGCAAAACGAGTTTGACTCGAGCAAAAATCAAATCGTTGTTTGAACATTGGATGATCACTAATTATCAGATTAATTAATTGGATTAGATTGATTGATAACATGCTTGTATGAATACATGATTGCGATGCATGAATAATGTATATCGGATGGATATTATATGGGTGGGGCAATTTTAGAAATTGTTGTAATAAATTTGATTTATTAATTGGACCTGCGTGTCCAGCCTTATCACCTCTATACTCTTTGTATTCTCTTCTCACCTATTCCCCTCAATGTAAATGAGGTTTCTTTAGAAGTGTAGTGTAACGGGTAGAAGTAAATACATGTGCTAGCTTTGGAGAGAGAAAATGAGAGATTTGATCTAGAATCAATGTAAAGTATCCATCCGTATATCATTATTATTTTATTTCATATACGTTTTATTATGTGTTTAGAATGCATGTTTAAGGGTGTATGATGATGAGACCTTAACAAAGATAATAAATTGGTAGCCAATTTGCACGCGAAAAACCCTCACTTAATATCAAGTGTTTTTCCTTCCATTGAGTGATTTTTACTCAAGATCCGAGATTCGCATTGGGTTGTTGGCCAAAGTCAAGCCCTTTGTCCGTCGAAGATGTGTTTGAATCACGAAGGCTTTGTTCCATATCGGTGTCTTGTCCAAGTTGTGGTTTGTTGGCCAAAGTCAATACCACTTCTTGTCACTCGACATTGATTACGAAGCTTTCCATGGTCAATGGGTCGCGCTTGACTGGGATCACTAGGTTTGTTGTGCCAAAGCCAAGGCTTAGTTGATTCAGAGGAAAAAGGTTAGGTAATACATTAGATGTATTGGCATATATAAGATATATGTTTAGGATTTGGATATCCGCCTACTGGATCTAGAAATTGGATGGGATCCAATTGATCTTAGAGAACTACCTAGTTAATTATCATACAATTTGTTGGCCAAAGTCAAGATTGTGTGATATTTAACGGGATTCTAGCCCACAAGGAAACACGGTTTCTCGAGTACTCGACAGAGGGTTAGAGGCTCGCCGAAAAATAGTGGGAGGCAAGAATTGAATTTGCAATACTCGTTCAATTACTCACCATACGCGCTCATTCAAATTATTTCATCGTTAGATTAAATGTTAGTTGGACTAATATTTAAATTGTTGTTTTAATTAACAGTTGCACTGTATTATAGTTGATTATATATAATTGGATTATATTAATCAATATATTTGAATTAATTGATTTCAATTTACAGTTGATTTTATAATTGGACTATAGTAATCAATGTAATTGAGGTTAATTAATTTAGATTATATTTGATTATATAGTTAGACTATTATAATCATTATAATAAATAGTACCACAAATCGTTGATTAAATAGTTGGACTATTAGAATCAAGATATAAAAATGAAAGATTAGTGTTTAAGACATAATCCTGGGTGAAAATGTATTTAGACGACTATAATTTTCAAATTTGGAATAAAGTTTCAGGATGGTCCTGGAAAATAACAAGTTACTTTATTTGATAAAATAACATATTATGCCTAAGCCTGGAGTTAAGCAAATAGTAGAGCATAATCTTTGGAAGATCTTGTAATTATAACTTAAGTGCTTAATCCATTAAGCTTGTAGAGTAGACTTCATAATTTCTGAATCAGAACCAAGGATTAGATCCTTAAAGTATGATAATGAAATTGAAGGATTTTCATAAATCTATACTTAGATTTTAAGAAGGCTTTGACTTCAAAAATGTTTGTCATAAATATGTTCACAACTAGTATTAAAATTAGATTTTAGATACTTAGTGTGGTACATAAATATGTAATGACGTTCAGAATCTGCTATGAGCAGGATACTGACTTCTATTGAGATTTATCTGCGAATTGGAAACGGGACGAAAGTCGCTGTTTTAACCGTAGATACCTGAATTAGGAACTACCTTCGGGTTAGTACTTAAATTAAGGAACTATTATAATGTAACTAGTTTGACTAGATACATTATCTCTATATCAGTGTTTAACCCCGCTGCGGGTGAACCTTTATATTCTAGAACACTAAAGTGTTTTATTGTATAAAGATGATATTGAGATAAACACATTAGATGTGGATAACAGAATTTGTATTTTGAATATAAATATCTCAAATATATAACATGACAAATAAATAGCTCAAACTGATTTGATCAGTTAAGAAACTTAATTGTGGCATAGTTGTCAGGGACACTATTAAACAAGAATCGTATATCCGCACTTTTGAAGAGTGGGTACCAGGACTGATTTGATTCCATTCAAATAAAGTCTACGAATCTAGTCTATTTGGGCAAAGTGCCTAAAACACTATTTACTTGGTAAAAGTGTAAATGCCACCGATCTGTTAGCCCTACTTCATAGTGAAGCAAGTGGGCCCATGTCTAGCAGGCTAGATATGGATATGAATATTTCGTGACCTGTATGGATGTGGCATCGTGTATGGTTATGTTTCATTCATGAAATGTGGCAGCTTAATGCCAAAACCACTTTCCTTAACGGAAACCTTTCGGATGATGTTTACAATATCCTGTCGGTTTTGTCGAACCATAACAAGCAAACTAGGTTTGTAGGTTATTCGATCCATAGATGGATTGAAGCAAGCATTGAGTGCTTAGAATTATCATTTTGATGTAATCATAATGGTGTATAATTTAATTAAAAAATGAAAATAATTCTTGTGTATATAAGGAGGTTAGTAGGAGCGCACTGATAGTGAATGTCCTGAATGATGATGATATATCATTTCTTGGAAATGATATTCCCATAAAATAATCGGTGACAGCTTGGCTTTCATGACAACGACTATGAGTCGTAACAACGGTACAATAAAAACGTAGAAAAACGGTACAGTGAACTGGAATCTTCCAAGCAAGATACTGTTACCGAATAAATAAACAACAAACGGATTATTGCTGCAGCTGAGGCAGCAATAGAAGTCTTCTGGGGTCGATAATATCTAATTGGATTAGATATAGTTATGTTAGCAGCTAAGCTAGGCGTCAGCACAGGCTAAAGAATTAATGGTCTCATCAACGATCCAGATACATACTTCGATATTCATCTGATTCGTTTGGATCATACATCGTGACGATGTGATGATTGAATAAATCACATCAAAATGATATTCATACAAATCCGCTGACGAAAACCTTTTATCAGCAGTTTGAGCCAACCGTACATAGTTCGGGTGTCAGAGACTCGAGTGACTGGCTATAGGCCAAGTGGGAGATTGTTGGACAATTATGACCCATAGCGTCACTAATTGTACAGATCATAGTGTTGTTATACAAATTAACTATGTGACAAAAGAGATTGCACTCTTATCATTTGTGATTAGATCACCTAGATATATAAATGATGAGAGGTCCATATGATTTGTTCCTGGACAGAGAATGATATGAGACAGTATCAGTCCATGAAGGATAAATCATTAAATATCCATAGTCAGAGTATTATCGAGATTGGACATCGATAAATACGTAAAAGACTAGTATTACACTTGTGCGCGTTTGTGAGGGCACAACGGCATAGTTCTCATAAATTTGGGTATATGATACTCATGCAAGTGTAATAGGAGGTTGTGTTTTACCGATGGTACGGGAAACAGCTTCGCTCTGGATAGACCTCCTCAGAATCCCATTGGTAGTATGACTGTGTGTATATGGGAGTCCGACATCAGGGTAGGTGTATTTGGTCTTAACCTGAGACTTGCACCGCTAATACTTACGACAATCAATATACTTTAGTTGCGGTTGTCCAGGACTTTAACAGGTTCTGTGTACACCGATACTGGGTATATTAGGAATCGTAGTGTGTTGGGTGTGATGTCAAGACGGAAGTATCACTCCAGGCATAGTGGAGATGATGGTCACGTAGGATACGGAACTCGTTCTCTTAAATGCTCGAGCTATCGGGATATTATGACTAGGTCATGTATATCCGATTATAGAGACTAGTTACCAGACATCCGATATGCGCTTCGTACGGGGCAGACACAATTCCAGCCCCAGGCCTTGCACGTGACTATCCGATACTGAACAGAAATACGTAATACTTCGGTATACTACGCTTGATATATATCATATATTCCTATAAGGATATTTCCGGAGAATTGGGTAGGCATGGCGCTTTGCTAGAAGCCAACCTTGTCTTGTAAATCGGTATAAACATAGTACGAGGTACTTACGTATTTGGATAGTCCGATAACCATATTTACTGCCAACATATATGGGATCTCATGGGTCGCTTCCCAAAGATTCACCGATGATGTATGAATCGCACTAGATTAATCTGGGATTAATTAGAAGAGAGAGAGAGAATTAATCTGGGATTAATTCGATGAGAGAGAAAATTAATCTGGGATTAGTTACGGAGATATTTTATCTGGGATAAAATATCGTTTAAAGAGAGAGAACGATTAATTTGGAATTAATCGGGTAAATTAATATATTCGATATATTAATCAAAATTAGATTTCGACGCGGAATTGAAATTAGATTTTAATTCGGGCGAACGAATTAATTTAGAATTAATTCGTTAGCGACGTAAATAGTGAATTCGCTAGGCGTAATCATTTAATTACGACGCGACGGAAAATTCGTTAATTTGGAATTAGCGAACCCGAGCCCGAGAGTGATTGCGAGCGCATTCGCATTTCAAATTCGAGCGCGGCACGCAAGTCACATCAAGCGTCAAATCGCTAGTCGCATCAAGCGTCAAATCACTTATCACTTTGAGTGATGCGACATTACATGTTGTCACTTTATTAAAGTGGCTTGATATGAATAGTGATAGATGATTGAAAAGCACTTTTTGCTTTTTGACTTTTGCTTTTTGAAAAGTAAAAGGAATTGTTTAATAGAAATGAAAAGTGGTAAATGGTTTTAATTAATTTTGGAAATTAAAAATAAACCTTATTACACCTTTTCTTTCTCTCTCTCCACAATTTTTTTACACATTCACGTTTCTCTCTCCCTAAGGCACGGTTTTTAGGGTTTTTTTTCTTCAATGAGAAAGCTTCTCTCTCTCACGGTCTCACGACCAAATTTCTTCATCCTTTTTCTTTTGGTTTGACTGAAGAAGATGATAAAGAGGAAGTGCTAACACACCTTGAGTGATACATAGGTGATATGGCAGTGTTTCATGAGCTTGGAATCTCAAAGCTTGGAGCTTTAATGGAGGTTTTAAATGGCCGAAAATTAGAGGAATTTCACAGCCCAAAATCGAGCATTACAGCAGTCCAATGAGGCCAAAACCGAGCTCCAACAAGGAGGAAGAAGTGACTTGTTCTTCCTAGCATCAAACCATTCAATGTGAGTATGTATTCCGCCTTACTCCTTGAAGTATTCATGCGTTTTTCTTGCTTGATTTCATGATTCTTGGGACCTAATTAGAAACCAACATCCCAACCGTCTATTTAAAGACCAATTCACCTTATGCCATCTCAACAAAGCTCACAGTGGCCAAACAGAGTTCTGGAGATGAGGAAAGGAAAATCAAGGGAAATGAGACGAACCATGAGACATAGGCCACTGAAGGTGGAGGTTTCTTTGGCGTAAAGTGTGAAATGGAATGTAAGGAAGTTCGCAAACGCCAATCCACACGGCATAAGGTGTGAAATGGAATGTAAGGTTGTGGATGGGCCGCGTCCGTTCGCGATGATTGACCTGGGGCCCCTCATGGAAGGTATTGCATCTCCCGGATGGCAGAAGGGCTACGCGCGTTAACGATAGCTAGCATGAACTTCTCTATTCGGAGCATGCTGCTGATTTGAGGGGATAACTGGATATCACGCTGGTCACATGGCCGGGGAACAGGTCAACCAAGGGCAGCAAGGAGGATCCATCTGACCGGCCCGCGTTTGGTGTAGCGGTCTTGTCTGAAATGTAGTAAGAATGGGCCCGGTCAGAACTCGACCCGAGGGAATCAGCCAAACAGCAGGCCGATTAAGGACGAGATGAAGCGTTCTCAATTGGTGAGGTGGTCTTCCTTGAATGAGGAAAGAACGAACCTGGATAAAAAGTTGAAAATTCACCTCGATTTTCACTTCCAGTACAATCAAGGTAAATTTGGGGGACAATTATTGACAAATAAAATCCCCACATGATGAAATCATCCTAAGACGAAAGGGAGCGCGAAAGGAAGAAGGATGACGAAGCGAAGAGCGACAAAGGACTTAGGACGATCTAGTAGTCAGGACGAAGACATGTGATGCTGTTATCCCCACGATCACAACGGTTGGGCGGATCTCCCTCCACAATTAGGCAGTTGGGGTACGCGGCTCAGCAGTTACCAGCACGCCTCAAGAATCGCCGGGAAACATTGGAACTGCCCTGAGCAGTTAAGGAGCGACACTATAAAATTCGCTTACACGAGGAGAAGAAAGAATGAGAAAAAAATGAAGACTCATTCGAGCATATTTTATCTTTTTATTTCTTAGCTTATACCCTAGGACTGTAACTTGTGTGCTTGTGCCCCTTGGAGACTTATTCAATCGATTCAATACACCCCTTGCTGGGACTTTGTCTCAGGAGGTTTGAACCTTACACGCTTTTTTCCCATGCACGCGTAAAATCTGCGTAAACAGCAGTATTATTTTCCATACTAATTCGCCCTTCTTGAAAGACTTAGCCATTACCTTGAGGTTATATTCCTTGGCTATCTTTTTCTTATGTGCTTCTAGGCGGTTGAGCGTGTCGCACTTGATATCGTCCAACTCCAACAAATTCTGGATCATCGCCTCATCATAGTCTTCCTTTGTTAGTTTCTCATGCAATGTCACCCTGGTGGATTCAATGTTCATTTCTATAGGAAGCACAGCTTCTTGTCCATACACTAACTGGAAAGGCGTCACTGAAGTGCTTGTGTGTGGCGATGTCCTGTAGGCCCATAGAGCTTGACTCAGATATTCGTCCCATCGTCTAGCATTGTATGTCACCATCTTACGAATCAACCCTTTGAGAATTTTGTTCGACGATTCTGCATGACCATTTGACTTAGGGTAGTAGGGAGTAGTATTTACTAGCCGGACTCCATATTCGGCCATGAAGTCTTTTACCTTTTCATCGTTTAATGAAGTACCATGGTCTACCATGATTGTCTGTAGTATTCCAAATCGGTGAATTATATGTTCTTTTATGAACTTGATTATCTGCTCTTGTGAGATTTCTACAACTGGGATGGCTTCTACCCACTTGGTAAAGAAATCAGTGGCAACAACAATAAAGGTGTGCCTTTTACTTGATGCGGGATAGATTTTCCCTATCAAGTCTATTGCCCATCCCATAAACGGCCAAGGCTTAATGACTGGGGTCATCTCGGTTGCTGGGGCCCTTTGAATGGGACCGTACTTCTGGCAAGCTATACAGCCTTTGGCGTATGATGTAATAAATGGCTCTTTCAGCATTTGCGTCGTCATCTTGCGCGATCATCCCAGCTATGGATTGTTCCTCAGCCGCTATACAACTTGAATGGCTTTCCTGACACTGGAGGCACCATCACCAGCGGCTGTGACAAATATGCCTTCAGTCTATCAAATGCTTGTTGATGCTCTTCAGTCCAAACGAACTCTTCCTCGCCCTTTAACTTCAACAAAGAGGAGAAAGCTTTGGTCTTTCCTGCACAATTCGAGATAAATCGCCTTAGGAAGTTAACCTGCCCTAGAATCCTTTGCAGCTCTTTTTTGTTTCGGGGTGGCATAGCTTCAGTAATCGCCCGAGATTTATTGGTATCGATCTCGATTCCCCATTGGTGTACCAGAAATCCTAAAAATTTGCCCACACACACCCCAAAAGCACATTTGGCAGGGTTCAGTTTTAGCTTGAACTTTCTCATTCGCTCAAAGGTCGATGTCAAATGGCTAAAATGTCCATCCGTCATTACAGATTTAGATACTATATTGTCCACATAAACTTCGATAAACCTGCCAATCATGTCATGAAAGATTGAATTAATGGCCCATTGATATGTGGCACCAGCGTTTTTTTAGGCCGAACGGCATCACCACCCATTCGTATCACCCTAGAGACCCTGGGCACCTAAAGGCCGTTTTGTGCACGTCGTCCACAGCAATGTAAATCTGTTTATAACCTGCGTAACCATCCATAAATGAGTATATCTGATACCCTGCCGTGGAATCCACCAGGGAGTCGACCGTCGGCATTGGGTATCGGTCTTTTGGCGTTGCTAGATTCAAATTCCTGAAATCTATGCAGATCTTTATCTTCCCGTTCTTTTTCCTAACTGGGACGATGTTGGACAACTATTCTACATATCTGGTCGTCTTGATAAATTATGCTTCTAACAGTCGCTCGACCTCTTTTTTAATATCAGGCATAACATTAGGCGCGAACCTTCGCGGAGGCTGCCTATGAGGCCTATTACTTGACAGGATTGGCAGTCTATGTTCCAACACAGTCCTATCTATGCCAGACATCTCATTATAGTCCCATGCAAAACAATCTCTGTATTCTCGTAACAAACAGAGCAGCTTTTCGCGTACCAGAGGGCCCAATTCCTTGCTGACATAGGTTATGCGCTTATTATACTCGTCTCCCAAGTTTACCTCTTCTAAAGAATCTTGTCCCCTCGAGAAGTTTGCCTTGCGTCGCCCGTTCAGAGCGTACTCGTCCTCCAATGCGTCTCTTCCTTCTATCAAACAATCCACTCCGCACAATTCTTTCACTTTATATTCCATCTGGTGCATCAATATTTTCCCCTTTAAGGCCGAAATGACGGCCTGTGTTTCGTCCTCCATCCTTCGTTCCAGAACATAGGCCATTAAATTGGCCTTAGAGGTCGCAAGGGCGGCTTGCTCTTTATTCTGGTCGTACTTCATTGATACTGACATGTGTGGGTTCTCCAAAGACCATTATGGTTGGTCTTGTTTGTGCGAACAGGTCGTTTAACAATCCTACAGGGTATGGCTCATCATTCTGGACTACGATAGTCGGGCTCTCCCCTTCGTTTAGAACCCTGGTTGGCCCTTAGTTTCCCTCATACATAAAGTACTCGGCCGAGTTTGTGTCTGCAGCGAAAGGTTTGTTGTTGGCGTGTATTATCTCCACTTCATCCTTTTGGTTCCAGAAGACCAGACACTGATGAAGGGATGATGGGATGCATAGGCTACCATGTATCCAGTCTTGTCCTAGAAGCATGTTGTAAGAGGTTGGCCCATCTATGACGAAAAACACCACAGTCTTCGTAGTGCTTCCCACCTGCAAGTCTAGTGGTATGACTCATTTCATCGTCGTCGCTCCTCCATTAAAGCTAAGGAGGGCTACCTCTGTGGGGAGGAGATCTTCCTCGGACTTAGCCAAATGCCCCAGCATCCTAACTGGAATCGCATTGATGGCTGCCCCGTTATCAATCAGTACTTTAGACACGGGGATGCCATTGGCCTTTTCCTTCACGTACAATGGCCTTAGATGCTTCGTCATCTGAGCTGGTGGTTTTGGAAAAATCATTTTCCCTGACATCCCAATCTTCATAGCTTGATCATATTTGCTGTTGAGTTGAGGCGATTCTTCTCCCGTGTCCCATCCGGAAAGTGGTCGTGTTGGGGGTGCCTCCTGCCATACGTGATTGATGGTCAATCTTCTCTTCTCGGCTTTGGTGACAACCCGCCTCACCTTGGGCGTTCCATATAGAACTAGGAATGGATATTGCCTCAGGTCTTCTCCCAGTGTTCTGACGGCTGGATTCCCGGCTTCATATAGTTCTTTAAGAAGCCGATTCTGTGATATTTTTCTCTTTCTAGCTTCGGTTCGGACGTTGATTTCTTCTTCTATATCCGTCATCTCCTCATCCTCGACTTACCGATCTGTCGTACCCCTGTCTGTTATCGAGAGCGAGGTGAATTCGGCCTCATTTCCTTCGTAAACGTCTTCGCTCGGCTCAGCTTCCCCGTCATCATTTCTCTGGAATTCTCTGGACAATAATAGTGATTTGCCACGACTGGTGGCATGCTACCGAGTTGAATGACGATGGGGGGTTCCTCATCATCGGTCTTGTTCCGCTTTCTTTTACCAAGCTTAGCGTGCTCATCGCAACTTATTACTTTCCTTTTTTCCTCATCATGTGCTTTCTTGCTGTCTTTCGATTTTTCTATGGCATGAGGGCTGCGGCTAGTGGTGGCCTTTGCGTCATTCTGTCGACGCATCATGCGGCCGTAATTCCTTTGGTGCCTCCTCAGCTGTGTCCTGGTCATTTCATATACGGGAGGATAATTTTTGTGCCCTTGAGTGTACCCGTTGCCCTGGGCGTGGCTCTGGGTATGAATGCCATACGTTGGGTCGATGGATCTTTGGCCGAAATATCCTCACATTTTGGACAAAGTTCGAGTTCTTTCCATAGAACCTTGGTGCAAAATTTCGTGGCTGCCATGATGATCTTTTCTCCACGGGCCTCTCACAAGTGTCTTCTAGCTCCTTCATCCACTCAATGCTATTCTTGCACCTTACACAGATGTTCTTCTGATCCCTTCGTTCTACAGGCTCCTTGATCCTTTCCAGTGCGCTCGAGCGGCGGTGGTGTTGTGTTTCGTCCAGCACCACCTTTATCTTTGGCCGACTCAAACTCGTAAGGTTTGGACTAATCATATCTAACTCCGCCGACTTTGGGAAAGGGTTGCTCTCTACTACCATTTTCTTCTCGAACGTAATTCGTCCGGACTCTATGGCATCATGCAAGACATTACGAAAAACAAGGCATTGGTTAGTCGCATGAGACCATGCGTTGTTCCATTTACAATATTTTTTTACTGTCGATTTTCTCGGCTGTTGGCAACGTTTGTCTGTCGCTCAAGCTGATTCCCCTGTCTTTGTACAATTGGTCGAATATAGCGTCAACTTTAGTAATGTCGAAGGCAAATTTCTTTCCCTTTTTATCATTTGCCCCACTGGTTTGGGGTTCCGCCCACGTCTTACAAATGTAAGGCTTCCCGTTCACCAATTTGGCCAAACATAAATCGGCCAAGTCGGCGTCCACTTCGCCCATCTCATAGTCAATGTTTTTATAATATGTCCATTTGCTCGAATCTTTCACCTACTCTTCTTCTCGTAATAATCACTCATAGCGCACCACACTGGTGGTGAGTTAGGGCAGGTCCCAAAATTCACGATCCTGGAATTTCTTTTTCAGGTCGAGATTCAGGCACCCTTGGGCGATTCTTACAAATTCATTTTCGGAAAAGGGCACGTAACATCGGCCTCGGGCTATTTTAAATCGTTGTAGAAACGTCTCGGCCCATTCCCCTGGCCATCGCCTTAAATTTTCCAAATCAGCTAGGGCTACTTCAGATTCGGCCTTATAAAATTACGCATGGAATAGTTGCTCCATCTGTTGCCAACTTTCTACTGAATTGGCTGGTAAACTAACATACCAGGAGAATGCCACTCATGACAATGAGCCATGAAACAACCTTAGTTTCTGGAAATCGTTGACTTCCCCGCACTGAAGGGTGAAGCGCCCTACGTGTTCCATAGTTGAAACTTCCCCAGACCCCGTAAAGAGGGTAAATTCCGGTATCTTGTAATTTCTCGGCCAAGGATAAGCCACATCAACCCAATCAGGGTAAGGCTTCCGATATCTTGGCCGAATTGGCCGTATGCCTAGGCCGAACTGGTTTTGTAGGATTTCGGTCATTTGCTCCCTTAGTATGTCGTTGCCATTAAATGGCATAGCCATGGGCGGCGGTTGCGGCCCTCTCAAAAGTGGGACATAATCGTGATTCTGTCCTTGAGAAGTTTGGACGCCCTGAGGCATCACAATTTCATGCTGAACCATATTTGGCCCTTGATGGATGTTTGGCCCCAACTGTGGTCTGTTCCCTCCGGGGCTTGCTCCTCCCCTGAGAACCATAGGAATATTGGCCCCTTGTGGGGGGACACTACTGGGACCAGCCTCTTGACCGCTTGTTGCAGGGAGCGGCGTAGTCCACGGCAGTGCTGTTCCGCCGTTCACACATTTGGCCATTAATTCATTCATTGAGCTCAGGTGTCTGGCCATATTTTCATAATGTGAATTGCTAGTCGATATAAATTTATCTATAACGTGCGCATTTTGGAGCCTGACCTGTTCGACGACATCCTGTGTGAATTCGCCAAACAGTGCGCGCATCGCATTAGGGCTGAATTCCCTCATATATTCGTACCGGCTGGCATCTGCTAGACCGTCAAACTGACCTACTATGACCGGAACGTTGGGCTGGTTGGTTTGCTCCAGTCCACCTTCCTCCGCGGTTGAGCCAGTCTGAGCGTTTCTTTTCGGAGGCATCTCCACTTTGTTACACCAAGTCTCCCACTGTGGTCGCCAAAAACTGTTTGCGCAGATTTTACGCGTGCAGAGGAAAAAAGCGTGTAAGGTTCAAACCTCCTGAGACAATGTCCCAGCAAGGGGTGTATTGAATCGAGTGAATAAGCCTCCAAGGGGAACAAGCACACAAGTTACAGTCCTAGGGTATAAGCTAAGAAATAAAAAGATAAAATATGCTCGAACGAGTCTTCATTTTTTTCTCCTTCTTTCTTCTCTTGTTGTAAGCGAATTTTATAGTGTCGCTTAAGAGAATTTTATAATGTCGCTCCTTAACTGCTCAGGGCAGTTCCAATATTTCCCAGCGATTCTTGAGGCGTGCTGGTAACTGCTGAGCCACGTACCCCAACTGCCTGATTGTGGAGGGAGATCCGCCCAACCGTTGTGATCGTGGGGATAACCGCATCACACGTCTTCGTCCTGACTACTCGCTCGATCGTCCTAAGTCATTTTTCGCTCTTCGCTTCGTCATCCTTCTTCCTTTCGCGCTCCCTTTCGTCTTAGGACGATTTCGTCCTGTGAGGATTTTATTTGTCAACAGAAGGTGATTGAGAGGAAGAAGAAGAAGAAGAAGAAGAAGAATGGGGATCTGTGTTGAGATTTTCTCATGTTGTTCCATTGTTTAGTGAAGGGCTTAGGGAGAGTGAAAATGTTCTTCATGTTTCTGTTTTCGATGTTGCAGGTGTTTCTGGGGTTTGCTTCATTTGTTTGCACTTTCCACTCACCATTAGGCAATGGTTGATGTGAGAATGGATGAAACAAGCCCAGCCCATATGGGGATTTTCCTTTGAAACAAACGGCATAAAATCGCGAA
>SKCR01043342.1:0-57159 GCA_019454045.1 Zanthoxylum bungeanum | reverse complement strand
TTGGAGGTACATGACCATCTAATTGCTATTAATAAATAATGATAATGCTTCTGGTGGTGTGGTCCATTGACACGTGCATATGATGACATTGTCGTCCCTAATGATGGATTCCCACCGTTTCTTCCACTGTGTGGGTTCCACTCCTATCATACAAAGTCACCTTTATCTTTGACCCAAAAATACAATTACCAATTTCATGTTCATAAAATCTTGAAAAACGTTTTTGGGGATTAAATCGGGATAAAGAAGAAATTAATAATAATAAAAATTAAAATAACATTATTTAAATGATGATTTTATTCATGTTTAATCTCAGTCTCCATATCATTATTCTAAAATCCTGTACAAATGATATGAATTTCCTACAATATATACATTCATCTCCATGAAGGTACAATCATATCATATTTTAACAAGTGTCAAATTACAGTCATAATAGGGATGGTTTTCATATAAGTAGTCGGCCTCAAATTTGGATAAAAATTAATGTCCTTTAAATATAAGAAAAAATAATATATATTATAATAAAAAAATCAAAAAAAATTATCGTTTATCAATAAGTGATTAAATATTTTAGAAACTCGTTTAGGACATCTGCCTGCCATTTACAGTTTCACCATTGGCTCCTCCTAACAAACTAACGTGGCATTTCATGATCGAGCAGTCATCATTCACATTCAGCCTCTCCAACAACAACTTCTGTCTCTTCATGCTGAGTGTCTGTGATTCAATGTAAAATTCTATACCACCTGAATATTGCAGCTGCTTTTGTTGAATGATCGATCATAGCCGCAGGACCCACTTACATTTTCTTGTAACTCATCGCCAGGAATACAAACCATGGCCATTCGATGGTTAGTATCTACGTTCACGGCTCACTTTATCTTTTACGTCTCCTAAGAAAGATATTAATGGAATGTAATGTTTTAAAAATCGGATTGATGATTTAAAAAGTTTAATGTATCATTAGTTTGATCAGTTGAATAGGTAAAATTGATTTACACATCGATTTTTAGGATTCAATCGGATTAGACTCATAGCCGGTTTCCAGTTCGATCGGTTCAGCTGACCTATCCGGTTCGATTTTTAAAAACAATACTAAACTATTAACCAAAATGAATTTTTTTAGGAGGGAATGGTCAAATTATAGCACCAAACCTTAAACTGTCAAAGAGTACAATATTTTCGCTATGTATAACAGACGATATCTTATTATTGGGACGTTTGATCAAGTGTAGCCCGCTATATTAGATGATGATGATCAACTGATTTAACAGCTGTGTCGAAGTAAAAGATTAGATGTGCATGATTACGGCAATTAATTGGATAACAGGGAATAAATTAATTAACATAGGTTAGGTGCGAAAATAATGAGTGCCTAAGTATTATAATTATGAATAATGTAGGGAAATTTTGTCGTGATTGAAGGGGGATGGTGTAATCAGTTGTGGGATCTGCTTACGTGAGGCCAAATTAATAACATGGATTCAAGCACATAATCTTAGTTGTCAAAATTGATATCATTATCCCCATGGCATTGTCGTCAAGCTAGAATGACACCTGTCCAATAGGATTTGAACTTGAAGAGCTCACTTTTTGAAATGCACGATCTCTTTCTCTCTTTTGGGAGTAATTGCGAGCTAGCTAGGGTTTGTTTTCACCATGCAATCTAAATTCTTTTACTTGAACATAAATTACCTTAGAATAGTGAAATTCATGAAGAAGCAAGGAGTGTGTGTGAATATATATATATATATATTTCGAAGTATATTGAGTAGTAATTAAGTTTCGGGTTTGAAAATATATAATTGAAATTTGATTCAATTATAGTTTTCAGCAGATATATGATATCTACTTCCAACAAATAAATAAATAATTAAATTATATAGACACACAATACATTCACACACACCTAATTAATATTGTTAGTCAATTTCTTATATAGTTACTCTCTAACCCATTATTGAAACTTTGAAGGCATGATTAACAAGCAAGAAAAAATTTGTTTTAGTGCAAAAAATTATTCCTTAAGTTATTGAATAATAGCATTTTACTAATAAAATCAACTTTGATTAATTTTAGTATTTTATAGTTTAGGTCGGATATCAGATATTATCCAATCAGATATTTTATTGCAGATAACTCGATCGTTTTTTAATATTTGATATTTTGGTCGATTTTAGATACATATATTTATAAGATATTTTTATCAAATATTAAATATTGATTTCAATTTTGATTATTTCTAACATTTTTGATACCTGATCCGTTGTCATCTTTAGTAAGTAGAAATGGATTCATCGAATGAGACAATTCTCGTACAAGGTAAAGTGAAAAGATAAGGGGAATGGTGAGTCCAAATGAGTCCAAGTAACCAAGATCCATGTAATTCCCATGAAGAGTTAAGAATGAGCTGTTCAGCAAATAAACATGGCAACTTTGTCAATGTCAAGCTACTCACTCTACTGCAATATCAGTCCTTGGTCGGAAGATAAGAAGGAAAATGTCACATCAGGCCAGCAACAAAATCTAAATATCTTGAAATTCTTGTACTACGTAGCCATGGAAAAAATATAATCAGATGCATGAAAGTTTCACCTTAGCGGTGGCAGCCGTTAGAATTTCTTGTTACATTTACGTTCACATTCATAATCACATTTACAATGTTTTTCATGACTTTTGACATAGTTACTCGTAGACCCGATCACAGTTCGGGTTCCAAATCCTAACCGAACCGGATGATTTCGATTCTGATTTCTGAATCGGAATCAAATTTTTCTGGTTCGGTAAGGGTTCTTACCCTAACTAAATCGCTGAAACAGTCCGGTTCCAACTGTTAAATTTCTTAAACAACAAATGATAAGCTCATATGAGAATATAATGTCAAATGTGACAACCCAAGAGAGCGGTCATAGTATCGGGACATGGAGAATAGAAGTTAGGTCTCGTTCCTCGGATGTTTCAAAATTCTTTTTCATTTAACCGATACTGAAAATGAAGGTCCAAGAGCAGTATGCAACCATTGTGGGGTTTCTTACAAATTTACTGGTGGATACGTCAATATGAACATGCACTTGGAAAGACATCATGTTGTTGAGCTTTGACTTGATACAACGCAAACTCAAATGGGCAGGTACACATTATCTAGTAGATGTACGAGTTTTTTAGATTTATTTTAATATTCTGATACTAAAATAGAGAAGAATTTGTAAAATTAACTTGTATGTCACATCTTTCTTTGAGTTTTGGTGAAAAACTTGTTTTTACTAATTACATTCAAAATGCTTTAAATCCTGATGTTTGTAGAATGACTCGAAATACAACAAAACGTCAAATTTTTAAATTATACAAAGATGATAAAATTATTTAAATGAAACATTTAGAGATATTAAATGTCGTCTTTCTATTTATTCTGATATTTGGAGTAACCATTGGCGACACTCATACATGAGTGTGATTTGTCATTGGATTGATGCATAATGGAACATGCAAAAACGACTTATTACATTTAGAGTTTTTGATGAACAACATACTGCACAAAATATTTATAGAATGATGAAAGTATTTTTGATGAATTTGGTTTATTATGTAAAATTTTAACAATTGATTTTGATAATGCATCTGCAGATACTGCATCAATCACTGATTTAATATAAATATGCAAACCAAATTTAGGGTTGATTTTTTCATGTTCGTTGCACATGTCATGTCCTTAATTTATGTTTTCAAGATGGTGTGGAAAAATTATCACATTTCATTGATCCTATTAAGAAAGCACCTAATTGTATTTAGTCATATTCTCAAGTTAGGAGAGAATGGGCCAAGTTTTGTAAATTAATTGGTATTAAACCGATAAAATTTTCACGAGATGTTCCAACACATTGTAATTCAACTTATTTTCTTTTATGTCAAACTTTACAATACAAAGATGCATTATGTAGTTTTTTTTCTCAACATGTTCAACATATCATAATTTTTCCTACTCAATGGGATATTTGTGATAAAATTTTAGAAATTTCAAAAGTTTTTAATGATGCTACAAATGTTTTTAGCGGAGTTTATTATCCTACAACACATTTATTTCTTGTTGAAAGTTTGAATATTGTTGGTACTCTCTATGAGCATGTTGAAAGTCCTGATTCTAATGATATTGTATTACTTGAAGCTATTACCGATGAACAAAAATAGTTGAATTATTTTAGAGACATTCATTTACTTTATATTATTGCTGCTGCTTTTTGATCCTAGATTTAAATTAGAAGGTTCGAATAGTGCTTTACAAGCTTACTATGAATTTTTTAGGAATATTAGATGAAATTGATATTACAAAAATAATAGATAAAATAAAAATTGATTTAATAGATTTATTTAATGATTATATTATAAGATATAACTTGTTATCAGTAGGACAATCTGGTAGTAGCGAAATGCAAACAAGACTTAGCGCATGTGATCGTTGGTTACTACAACGAAATAAAAATATAGGGATAACATGACTAATAACCCGAAATTATAAGAATACTAAGTTTTTAAAAACTTATTTCAAGCACTTTAATTTAATAATTTTATTTTTAATTTTTTTAGATAAGATTTTATTTGTAATTTAATGTAAACTAGTTGTATAAATTCAATTCATAATTTTTTTTTTAAAAAAAATCAATCTCAATTTTTTTATTTTTAAAAAAGTAATAAAAAAAAACCGAATGGAACCGTAACCGGAACTGAACGGTTCGATTTCGTTACAATTCCGATTCCAAACTCGTGAATCGGAAACCGGACCGATGGTCAGGTCTAGTTACTCGTATATTTAGCCAATCGTGTGAGAGTTCAAAATGCTGAAATAATTATTGTCGAGATGAAGAAGGTTGTGCTTAGCGTCATCATCAGTGGTGGAAACAGAATTTTGTTTCAACAGGACAAAAATGAAGAAACTAAAAATTAATTATGCCGGATCATTACATATGTAAAATTAAAGAAGTCAACAGTGGGATTTACAGTGAAAAGTCTAAATTTTTAAAGAATGTAATAGAATTATGTAAAATATGAGGGATCAAACGTTATATACACATAAATAAAATAAATTTTCAATTAAATTCTAAAAACTTTTTCCTAAGTTTTTGTTATTGGTGGTGCCTAGTTCCACCACTTAGAGCGATGGTCAAAAGCAAATAACTCTCTCCATTATGAAAAATGGAGATAAAATTATGTACATCAAAATTTTTCTCAAATTCTACTTATAACGGGAATATAATAGCATGGTACCGCGTTTTAAAAAGAAAAAAAAAATTAACAGTTAGCAGCTTCAGATGTTTGTATAATTGAAGCACATGTTTGCCTTTTATGTTTCACTTTCATGTACCCAATCACACGTGCTATGGTCTATGTGAAATCACTCAACGAGTGTCCGTGATTGCAGTCATCAACTCCCCCCACTATGATTCCAATTTTATTCAAAACTCATCATACAAATTGGAACATGGAATCATTACTTACTCACCACACGTAAAATAATACGTATGCTTTGCATTACTTAATATATATATATATATGAGTTTCATTTGTTTGGTGGCATAATGTTAGGTACATGACCAAATAATATAAAAAAGAAAAAGTGGGATTTGGGCTTGGTAATTTTTTAGTTGAGGAAAATGGAGCTACGGTTTCCAAAGTAGAGGGTTGTGATTTTGGATATGGCAAAGTGAGATTGTGGTTTTTTCAACATTCTCTACCAATTAAAGACGACGGCTTTCACTGCTTTGTCTAATAAATATCCGTATCTTGAAAAGCAAAGAGTTCCATTTTCAAGTTTTGGGATTGGAGAGGAATCTTTTTATCATTCATTCATTCCTCTCCCTCTTCTCTCTTTATGAAAGGGGAAAAAAAAAGCTTGAGAGAGAGCACCGAAAAGCATAGACACCTTATCATGATGAAAGCAAGGAAAAAACGACCCGATTAGACGGGCCAGCCAACCCACACGCATATACACACAGCCACACGTTCATTTACAATTATGAAATGATATTTTTACCCGATATTTTTTTTTAGTGATATTATAATGATATTTATATTTTAAGTAGTTGTATAGTTTGAAGATAGATTATAATATATAATTATTTGAAATAAGAATGTCACTAAAAAAATATTCCCCTAAAATTTTTTATTATGAAATTTTCTCTCTTGTGATGATGAAAAAAATATCTTAAAATTCAATTGAAATTCATTATGATATTAGTTTTGAATAAAAAATTAGATTAAAATTCCGAAAGAGTCTTGAATTATTTGATTTGGGATTTTTGAAATTTTTTTATCTCAATTCAAATATTAATACGAGATTTGAGATAATTTTTTTTTGTGCACAGAATCAATAATCAAGAAGAAATGGGAATTTGCAACTGATTACATTTCTACTTCTACTTCTTTCATGATCACTCACCCTCCCTATAATTACGTGTCTCTCTTTCTCTTGTTTTTTCTTCCTTTTTCTTTTTATCTCTCACTTAATTAAATGGAAATTACTACCCAAGTCAACCTCTCCTCATCATTTGGTCTTGGTTCTTTTTAAGCACCAACTCACATCCACTTTCTTCACTTTAATATCTCTCATTCATTCATTCATCTGGCTATATAAAAACCAATCTCTTTCATTCAATCCTTCGCCATGGGAAGCATGAAGGTTCACCAATTGGCACGTGGATTCTGGGATCATGCACCAGAACCCTCTCTCACTCTTGGCTGCAAGCGCTTACGCCCTCTTGCTCCCAAGCTCCCCAACAACACAGACACTACTACTACTACTACTGTCTCTTCTTTCGATCTCAAGAGCTTCATTAGACCCGAAAGTGGTCCTCGAAAACTTGGATATTCTGACGATCAAAAGAGAAATTCTCCTCAGGTGATCATCGTTCTTTGTCATTAACCAAAGACTTATATTTTTTAAAAAATGCTACTCTCTCTAAAGGGTATACCTCCGAACAGACAGAATAGCATAGCCCTATCTACTTTCATGTGCATGTCTGTCTTTTTATTGGCATTCAGACTCGTACATGAGTGTGGTTCTGGTTCTGCACCATATTGAAATTCACTCACACATATCATGACAGAATTATGATTTAGTGCAGGTGGAGACGCATCCGGGAGGGACAAGATGGAATCCAACGCAGGAGCAGATAGGGATACTGGAGATGCTGTACAGGGGAGGAATGCGAACACCAAATGCGCCACAAATAGAACAAATCACAGCACAGTTGGGCAAATACGGAAAGATAGAAGGAAAGAACGTGTTCTACTGGTTTCAAAACCACAAAGCACGCGAGAGACAAAAGCAGAAACGTAATAATCTGGTCTTAGCCATTGTCCGAGACCCCAGTAGCCACAAGTTTCACCAGTACAATATCTTTGGACTCTAGGGTACGTATAACATAGAGACTAAACCAGAGTAAAATCGAGAAAAAATTTAAATTAAAAATAATAATAAACGATGTCGTTTTGAGGTTGATTTTGTTACTGTTTTGTCTCTGTTTATTAAAAAATCATATATAAATTTGAATAGGAAAGAGAAGAAGATACTAGTCCATATAAGAGGAAGTGCAGTAGCTGGACATTTGAAGGCTTGGAGGAAGATAGGAGGTGGTGCAAAGAGGAAGGAGATAGAACTCTGGAGCTCTTCCCATTACACCCGGAAGGCAGATGAAGGGGTTCATTTGATAAACAAGAACAAATTTAAATTTCATTGAACTTTGTTCCATTATTTGTGATGTTGCTGGCTAGCTAGCTTCTTTTCTTTCTTTTACTTTCTTTGTTTCGGGAAAGAAGAAAGACAAGTTGTGTCTTTGTAGTACCATCTACTGATGTATGATTCCTGACTTAAAACCAAAGTGACTGTTATTGTCTCTCTTCATTCCATCTCTTTTCTCTCTCGGGTGACAGGAGCGGTGATAAATAAGTTTCTAAAATATGTGTCCATATTAATAGAAAATATGTTTTTTTGAATTTCTCATTATAATATATATTAACTTTTTCAAATTTGAGGTCTCTAATTTTAGTTCAAATTTAGCCCTCAGCCGATCGCCTGTGTGAGCTATCCCAAAGGCTACCATGTCCGACGGTGAATGTGAAAACAACAATATTAAATATATTTCTTGAATACTACCGAAATTTTATATTTTTATTCAATAAATTAATTATTTTATACATACAAGATAAAATTTTAATGTGTATTAAAGGTGTTTTGGTGTGAAAATATTTTGTGATCCTTTTGACTACAGGAACTTGATCAAATGAAGCTTTTAGGTTAAAAGCAAAGAAGCTATGGACACTGAAGTCCACGCACCTACTTCTTTCTCTCATAAGCCTACTCTTTCATATTTTAAGTTCAAAAATGGGAAAGAGATGTGTCCTAAATCTTCTCTCTTGAAAAATAAGATTTGCACTACTGGGAAGACTTTCATAAAGTAGATAGCATATCATCTATTTGGAGGAGACATGAAGTTTCTTTTTTCTTCCTTTTGGAATTGACATGCAATTTTTTAAGGGGGAAAATCAGGTATTGTAGGGTGGGACCATTGATTATCAGTTGTTTCAAAATTTAGGAGGGAAAGAAAGATTGATAGATGAATTTGAAAATGACAATTAACGAGCCTCATTAATTTTTTTTCCAGATGAATTTTGTGCATATATAAGTTAAATATTTTTAAATTCTCTTAATGTACCACGTAAGCGATTTAATTTTGAAGTAAGAAAATTAAATTAAAAAATTAAATTAAATATTAAATTAAGTTATCATATTTCTAATAAAAAACTAATGAATTGATCTATCATATTCTTACTCAAATACGGAAATAAATTTATATAGTTTACCATCATAATTTCAATGTGTATGTCAAGGCAGATTATCTATCATATTCTTATTGATTTTGGAACATAAATTTATTTGTTCTTGATTAATTTATCATATTGTTGTAATTGTACAAGTAATTAAATTAATGAGTTGCAATGTGTATGTCAAGGCATATTATATTTTGTATTAGAAAAATTTCCCAATTTTTTAAGAATAATTTAGATGATGTACAGTATAAGAGTTCATATTTACTTCATCGTTTTCTTGAGATTTTAAGGTTAGAAAGAAAAGTAAAAGAAAGCGGATAAAATAAAGAGAGCTGAAAAAAAATATTCAAAACTTTTTACATGTCATTCTAATATAATTGTATGATTAGAAAAAAAAAGTTAAGTAAAAATTTTACCTCATTATTTATTTATCTATTCAAATCTTGTCAATATTTAAATTCATGTAAATTATCAGATAGGTTATTATTAGAGAATACACCCCTAAATTATATCTGAATTATCAAATTATTTGAAATAATTTGTTAGTTAAATTGAGATTAAAATTAGTAAATTCAATTCTTATTAAATGTAATTTTGAGATTATATTAAGATTTTTATTATAATATAAAATTATAGTCAAATATGAGCTTCATCCGCACAAAGTGCGGGTCACACTAGTTTTATTAAGGTTGGTTGTGATTTATTTTTCTCTATTTTTTACGTGTTTTATATGCATATCCGTGTGTAGGAATTGATTTCCTTGCACATCAGAAACGCCTTTAGGCACCGGGATCGACATTGAAATTTTTTTCCACTCTATTCCCTCTTTGGTCGAATCTGTCCAGCCCTTTTAAATTTTGTTTGCTTTTATTTTTGATGATTGTAATGACACAAAACTGCCCCCGAATAGCCCAAAACAATAGCGAAAATCTAGATAATTTTACACACCGAAATTTAACCACACACGCACACAGCTCACGGTTTTAGTTGCTGTCGTGGGCTGATTTTTCAGCGGCTATTCCGAACAAAATAATCACACCAAACAGACCCAAAATATCCACGAAACAACCCTTTGTGTTCCCAAATTTTCTGCAAATAAAAAGAGTAAAAACAAATACAAACAATGGCAAAAAAATGTGAAGGTAGTGAGCAAATATTTGCTCACTGCCATGAGTGTTAAAGAGAAGAAGAAAATGAGTTCATTTCACAATTCAAACGATGTTCCTATCTATGACTCGCAACCAACAAAGTGAAGTGTGAGCTTCACTCACACAAAAGATCTATAAACTTTTTAGGAGCAGAGTTTTTATTATATAAGATTTTATTATTCTTTTTGTTCTTCGACTCTTGAGAGAAAACAAAAGGACAATATGACTAGGGTTGAGAGAAAATAGATTAGGTTAAAGAGAAAACATAATTTTCCATTTTTTTTAATCTAGGGTTCAGTTTGATATCAAAAAAAAAAAAAAATATTCCATCGCCCTTGTAAAAATCGACCATAATGGCCATTTTCAATAATAAAATAAATTTTGTTAAATACATTCATTAAGACATTTAAAAGTTATCCTTATGAATAACGTATCTTCAATTTTTGTAAATGAAAATATTTGAAATCAAATTTCAATATAATTCATTTCCAAAAATATATTAAATTATAAAATAATTAAATAATAATTAAATTTTAATAAATAATAAATGATTATCTAATAATCATTTATAATGGAAAAAACACTTTACATTAAAATTAATATAAAATTTCAAGTATGACATATATCATTAATCATAATTATAATTGTTGGGGTTGGTGCTCAGAGCGCTAATTCCTGGTTGTATTTCTTTATGAATACTTCTGTAAAACGTTATCATTATGAATAATTATGCAATTTCTATAATATAATATATATTTTAATATGGTAAAGACGTAATGACTAGTCATGATGCTGTTGCAAAAACGTCGCAACTGACATTGAGTTGTATCATGACGTTGTCATTCTCATACAGTTCATGGTCAAAGTTACACTACTTGGTCAGTATAGTAAACCGTTGAGACCGGTACATGTCGTATACTGGAATATATGATTTCAATGGTTTCTCAATGAACCATAAGTCTTGGAGACTAGTATAGACGTGTATGTGTTTATAGCGGATAAACACTGAACGAATCACCGAAGATTCTTAATGGATGGTACACCAACGTCAATAAGAATCTTATCAGGTTGAGTAGCACTTGTGATTCTTCGACTTAAGATACCACTGTAGGCACATGAGACATCTTCCACACTTAGATGGCAGTCACGTCACCGATCTATTTAGATCAGACCTCCGCCTGTTCGTTGGGTGTGGATAGATCCTCAGAGTGTCCTGTGTGTATCGAGATAGGATCCGTTAGTTCTGTGTATCAGAGCATAGGTAGTCCATATGATTAGCAATCTGATAAAAATCATGGGCTCGTGGTACAATTTAGAAGCTAGTTATAAATGTTCTTTTTGAGATTGCTAATAGAGACATCGACGCGATAATCCCTATAGAGATTTGACGTTTACATCTATATCTCTGAGATATATCTGGATACCTGTGACGAAGGAATTATACATTTTCCATGACCTTGACCTGTATGATTCAGCGAGTTTATCTGTGATCGTCATAATTTACGGATGGATAAATTATGGACACGAAATTGAATTTTGTGATGGATATGCCTGAATCTAGAGAGTCTCACTAATGAAATATACTCGTAGAGCACTAGGGCAATATTTATAAATAATATTGATTATTTATAAAATCGTTTAAAGGTTAAACGCAAAATACATGTGTAGGGACTCGATAGTCATTTCCTTAATTTTTGTGTATTTGTATTAATGCTAGATTAATTCAAATACACATTAATTAATTGTCAAATTGAGATATTTGACTAATATCATAAATATATATGTATTGATATTTATTGTAAATATAATACATATATTTAATATATTTGTATTTAATTAATTAATTAATTAATTAATTATTTAATTGTTAAATGATTAAATTAATTAAAGTATGAATATTTTAGGTTATGATATTTTATTTAATGACGTAGTTGCAATTGTTGACTTGTTTGAATTATTCATTAAAGGTGTAATGATCAATTTACCAAGTGGACAAGTTGTAATTAAATGAAACAAAAAACAAATATAATGATATTTTTCCATATTGACCGGCGTAAACACACACGTATAACGCAAGCGCACGTATCGTTCAAGTAGTATAAAAATATCGATCCCACGAGAACTTAATTCCTACTGTTGTTATTAATTATTGATACTATTTATTTACAGGTATCTAATTATAGGGAGAATGGAATTGATTGCTTTTGATTAGTTGAATGTGGTTTTGTAAAATAAAATAAAAACAGACTCAAAAGAAAATATTAAGGAAAATCAAAGAAAAGACTCAAGGATCTAAGGTCGTGACTCCACACAATATTATTATAAAGATGAATTGATTCTCTTATCTATGTGTAATAAATCAGATTGCTAACCTGGAACACGAAAATATGCAAAAGCCTATGTCGATGGTCAGACGCAAATACCCAGTATAACCCAATTGAACCATATGTCTATGTCAACCAAATTACCTGGATTCATTAAGACCAAGTTCCAATTATGACTACCCCCGCCCGACATGTATATGTCTATCCTGTAAGGAAATCTATTAAAGGGTTATCTATCCTCAAGGAAGATCGTTGGCTATTGAATCTAAGGTTGAACTTAAAATCCCTATGTCTAGTTTATTTTAAGTTTACCAAATCAATCTTATTAATGGCCAGTTAACAAGAAGTATTAAGCTTAAGACTCAATAAACCATCTAAAGAATTACCCATAATAAAGAAAATCAATTATTAAGTGTGAATATTGTGTTTCATCACTTCCCTAGAATAAAATAAAATGATGGGGGTTAGCGGATCCACATTTAATATTTCTTTTCTAGGAATCTCACTTATTATAATATATAAATTATTTTATGTTCTGCTTTCTTAAGAATTAATAATGTTAAACAATTAAAACCAGCCATATAGGCGGTAATCCATTTAGTCCAACTACACCAGCCATATAGGCGGTAATTATCTGTCACATAAAGACCAGCCATATAGGCGTTAATATTTATATTTAACCCGACCATATAGGCGGTAATAAAGTCTGACATTAATTAATCCGGTTAAATTATAATTTATAAATTATAATTAAGTGAGATTTACCTAGATAATTATATAAAGGTTTCACCTTTTACCCCAGCGGAAATTTAACTACAAAACATAAAGTAAATAAATAAAAAGCTGTAATAAAAACTAAAAATAAAAATACATAATTTTAATATTACAAAAACTAGATGCTTCCTATGAAATCAGGGAAAAAATCTCAAGGAAAGCACACCAAATGAAGTGAAGAAGGCCTGAATTTATAGGCATTTTCGACAACTGGCGTCGCGACGCGTAGGGTCTTGGCGTCGCGACGCCAGCACACGGCTTTGGTCCACGCGGGTTGACCACGCGTGTTCTGTCGGTAGAATCTGGTGATGACTCGTGTCATACGGTGAAGGTGGTTCAATGAGAAGACGACACGTGGTACACGGTGATTGGCTGAGCTTTCGGTCCAATGAAAAGTTGACACGTGGCACGCGCTTAGGATCGGTCAAATGAGAGGTCGACATGTGGCAACATGTGATTTGTCCAATATTCGGTCCAATGAGAGATTGACACGTGGCACGCGCTTGCTTTGGTCCAATGAGATTTCGACACGTGGCAGCCGGCGTATTTCAACAGATCTTCTGTGATGATGACACGTGGCACGACGCACGTTAGCAAGGTCGGCACACGTTAGCAAGTCCAATTTCTCAGATTCTGACACGTGTCCCTCGGCGCACGTTAGCATGGTCGGTGCACTTTAGGCGTCGTGATGCAAAGGGTCTGGCGTCGCGACGCTGACAAATTATAAAATTGTCCCTTTATCATTTTTTCTCTATTTTGGCCCCCAATTGCTTCCAATGCTTTCCCAACTTTATTTATCTGCAAAATAACATAAAACACATCAAAACGTTCACAAAACCCGAGAAACTATACAAAATATTAGGTTAGATGAGTGAGAAATAGTGATATAAATACCACTCATCACACCCCCAAACCTAACATTTTGCTAGTCCTCGAGCAAAACACAAAATAAAATAACAAAAATAAAATTAACTAAGCCACTTTCGTAGGGATCACAGTTGCATTTAGCATATGCAACAAGCCTTTAAACCCCTAGGTGTCCCTAGTGGACAAGTTGTAGTCTCGTGAAGGTTTACAACAATGATACCCACAAATATTTTATAAAAGTAAAAATAAAGTAAAACTAATGCAAACAAAAGCAAAAAGACAAGCGAAAAGAGAATAAAAAAGTTAGTAACTAATCAGGTGAAATTTCTACTCCAAGTTACTAATTGTTTTGTTTCTTTCTAAATTATCGAATAAGTAAATTCTCCGATTATTTTTACCATTCTCCATATACACAACCAACAAAATATTAAACAACTCATTTTTGCCCACAACAGTCATAAGTGCAGTTGATAAGAGAGTAATATTTTTTTCATAAAGTTCTATCAGATTTCACACCTTTTTGCAGTAATGGAATAATTTTTCGGATTTTTCAGATTTTTTCTTTGATTTTTCTCTATTTTTTTATTTATATACAATATCTTCCGTCTATGTAGCGAGCTTTGGGCCGGTGGCTCCCAAACCAGTTGGCTTTAGGGCACCAGGTGTTAAGACACCCCTACGGACTTAATTACTCAAACTTCAGATATATATATTTTATTGGCAACATCTCTGATCCATGTAACGAGCTTTGGGCCAGTGACTCCCAAACCAGTTGATTTTAGGGCACTAGGTGTTAAAATACCCTTACAGACTAATAACTCGGATCTCGAACGTTGTTTTTTTTACTCCATCACTTTTTGAGATACTTCCTCCAATTAAACTAGAGCACTGAATATTACAAACTTTTCAATTTTAGCTCATATCCGTATGTTTCAATTTATGTTGATAATACTTGTCAGCTGAGCATACAAAGATCCATTTTAGTCAGTTTTATGGAGAATTCACAAATTAAATAATTCAAAAGGAAATAAACAAAAATTAACTTGTTCCGAAACAGGTTTGAGATATGTCTTAGGAGTGGGAACTCCTTACTCGGCTATCTCTCACCAATTTCACCTTTTTAGTCAAAATAAAAACGCAAAAACGCAAAATATTTTTGTAATTTTTGAAAATTTTTCAATTTTGTTTATATTTTTCGAACAATTTTGGACTAAAAATAAAAAGAACACACAAACTAAAAACAAGGTACTGATCAACTAATTCCCTCCCCCAAACCTAAATGAGATATTATCCCCAATGTATTTAAACAATAGAAGAAGAGTTTAGAAGATAATACCTGGTTACCTGAAATTCTACAGGAAATTAAATGTTAAGATCCAGATTAATCCGACGCCTCTAACCACGATCATCCTCAGACCAATTTATCTTTGAAAGTATAGGGTCAACTTGTGGTTCATATGCTAGGAGTTGGTCAATTAGATCCGGAGCAGTTCTGGCAGTAAATAGGAGTTCTTTCATAGGTTTTGACACGAACCCATTTCTCCGAGCATCATCAAGAAACACACAAAGAAAATCATAAAATCCTTCAACGTTGTACAGTCCAAGCGGTTTCTGGTGTATGTTCAGGTTTGCCCAAGATAGCACTATAACAATTTCCTCCAATGTGCCCAAGCCACCTGGCAAAGCAATAAAAGCATCAGCACAATTAATCATTTCTACCAATCGTTCAGACATACCTGGCACGATCAGTTCCTCTCCGTTTGATGGTTCAATAAGATTTGCCTCTACCAAGGGTTTTGGGATGATTCCCAAAATGTGACTGCCTCCTTCATGTACAGCCTTTGAAACGATCCCCATAAGTCCAAGATTGCCCCCGCCATATATTAAGTGCATATTCCTTGTAGCTAAGACTCGACCCAATTCTGTGCTGCTTCTACGTATTGTGGCTTAACACCAACACTACTACCGCAAAACACACAGAGATGTTTTCAACTCGTCTTCTTGAAGTGGCTTCCATTTTTATATATTTCTTTCTAAATCTGGATGCCTTCAAAGGTGCAATGACGGCTGGATTTATAGTACCTGAAAAGGGTGAGTAATAATAGCACTAGTATCTTCCATAGGACGTTTGTTAGCTAAACAAAACAAAAGAAATCGTGAATGTAAAAAAGTCTGGATCCTGTCTACGAAAATAAAGATAATTACAACAGAAAAGCAAATCAAAGCAATAATTAAGGCAACGGAATTGTGTACTTAATACGCCATTCGCTTAGTATAAATTCATTAGGATGCGTCTCAAGAATCCATTCTTTACTCAGCCATCGCTAATGAATTATCTCTTATCTTTGCCAAACACCATTCCTTCTATCTTATGCTTTGGTTGAGCTTTTCCCTACAAAAATAACACACAAAATTAAAAATTCTACAACACATAACAAATTATAAAAACAAAAATTACAACAAATTGCATGGGTTGCCTCCCTGTTAGCGCTAAATTTTTCGTCTTCAGCCAAAAGTGACTGAAATCTATATGTCAAGGAGGTTTCAATGTCGTTTTGGATTTCCGATTAAAGACAATCTCGTGAATTTTGCTTTTGAAGGGTCTCTTCCAACGGTAAAGTGGCAAAAAGAATTTTGTCATATTTCGTGCTTGTGCCACCTTTTTTTTTTATCTTTGTTGGTCCAGTGGTTCCTGAAAATAAAGAAAGAAAATCAGGGGGTCTCATATAGTGCTTGACTTGGAATGGAAGTTCCATTCTGTCAAGCTTCTGGGGGATATCTCTGATCAGTACTCCCCAAAACAGTGATGTTTTGAATGAATGCTCTGGATCTTTAATAAGTTCAGACATTTGCTCCTCCATTTGCTCTGTTTCTTGCTCCACCTTTTCTTCACAGATGATTTTAAAATTTCTGTATTCAATTCTTCATCTGTCATTTGTGAATGCATGCTCCAAAATTGTCAACCTGAGGATGTAAAGAAATGTCAGATTTTAGGTCTTCATCCTTTGATCTGGGTGAAATGATTGGCTCAGGTAGATCTTCTTCAAACATTTGTGCAATGGATGCTCCAAGATCTTCATTTTGAGGATATAAATTCCATCCTCATTTTTTGGTGCAGTTGGTACAAACAGCTCAGTTTCATCATCGTCAGAGTCAGAATAATAAAAATCAAATCGAGACTTTGCCGGTTCGGGCTCCTGAACTGATACCTCTGGTTGTTGATACTGCTCAGCCTCTTCCTCTGTTGAAGTGTCATTGTGAAATGATTGGTACTCGAAGGCTTCATCAGTGTCATCTGAAACTGGCTCTTGAGGTATGTAGTTCTGGTTTTCTGTTAATTGTCTCGTCTGATCTGTCAATCTCTGAATGAATTCTGATTGTCTCTGAATACTTTCGAGTTGATTCTGGTATGTTTCAAGCATCGTATCCAACTCTTTGTCTCGTTTCTTGAACCAATCTTTGAGCATGTCAATCATCTGATCTTCTTCTGATGGTTCTGATTGTTGATGAACGTAGGTAGATGGTGGATAAGATGGAAAATATGATGGTTCTTCGTACCTTGAATGATTCTGATAATTCTGCCACTCTGAAAAGTATATGCATTGATCGCTTGAATGGTTACCATCACATATTACACATCTCCCCATTTCGTTCTGATGAGCAAATGTAATATTGCTTGATTCTGATATCCAGTGATAGTTGTTGGGCTGGTCAACAGGCCTCAGAAAACCGGACTGTTGCTCCCAAATTTGGGGCGTATCTTCTAGTAAAGCTTGTGATCTCTCAATCTCCCAATAATGTTCCATTTTTCAATCACCTGACAACAAAAGAAAGAAATAAAAATTACAGATAAAAATAAAGAAAATTAGATACAAGTAAATTAGATAGCTTCAAAATTAATAACTCAAGAAAAATAAGTCCCCGGCAACGACGCCAAAAACTTGATCGGCGTAAACACACACGTATAACGCAAGCGCACGTATCGTTCAAGTAGTATAAAAATTTTGATCCCACGAGGACTTAATTCCTATTGTTGTTATTAATTATTGATACTATTTATTTACAGGTATCTAATTATAAGGAGAAGGGAATTGATTGCTTTTGATTAGTTGAATGTGGTTTTGTAAAATAAAATAAAAACAGACTCAAAAGAAAATACTAAGGAAAATAAAAGAAAAGACTCAAGGATCTAGGGCGCGACTCCACACAATATTATTATAAAGATGAATTGATTCTCTTATCTATGTGTAATAAATCAGATTGCTAACCTGGAACACGAAAATATACAAAAGCCTATTTTGATGGTCAGACGCAAATACCCAGTATAACCCAATTGAACCATATGTCTATGTCAACCAAATTACCTGGATTCATTAAGACCAAGTTCCAATTATGGCTACCCCCGCCCGACAGGTATATGTCTATCCTGTAAGGAAATCTATTAAAGGGTTATCTATCCTCAAGGAAGATCGTTGGCTATTGAATCTAAGGCTGAAACTTAAAATCCCTATGTCTAGTTCATTTTAAGTTTACCAAATCAATCTTATTAATGGCCAGTTAACAAGAAGTATTAAGCTTAAGACTCAATAAACAATCTAAAGAATTACCCATAATAAAGAAAATCAATTATTAAGTGTGAATATTGTGTTTCATCACTTCCCTAGAATAAAATAAAATGTTGGGCGTTAGAGGATCCACATTTAATATTTCTTATCTAGGAATCTCACTTATTATAATATATAAATTATTTTATGTTCTGTTTTCTCAGGAATTAATAATGTTAAACAATTAAAACCAGAGATATATTTCCTGTAATCCATTTAGTCCAAGTACACCAGCCATATAGGCGGTAATTATCTGTCACATAAAGACCAGCCATATAGGCGGTAAAGTAATTTATATTTAACCCTACCATATAGGCGGTAATAAAGTCTGACATTAATTAATCCTGTTAAATTATAATTTATAAATTAAAATTAAGTGAGATTTACCTAGATAATTAAATTTAAAGGTTTCACCTTTTACCCCAGTGGAAATTTAACTACAAAACATAAAGTAAATAAATAAAAAGCTGTAATAAAAACTAAAAATAAAAATACATAATTTTAATATTACAAAACTAGATGCTTCCTATGAAATTAGGGAAAAAATCCCAAGGAAAGCACACCAAATGAAGTGAAGAAGGCCTGAATTTATAGGCATTTTCGACAAATGGCGTCGCGACGCGTAGGGTCTTGGCATTACGACGCCAGCACGCGGCTTTGGTCCAAGCGGGTTGACCACGCGTGTTCTGTCGGTAGAATCTGGTGATGACACGTGTCATACGGTGAAGGTGGTTCAATGAGAAGACGACACGTGGTACACGGTGATTGACTGAGCTTTCGGTCCAATGAAAAGTTGACACGTGGCACGCGCTTAGGATCGGTCAAATGAGAGGTCGACATGTGGCAACATGTGATTTTTCCAATATTCGGTCCAATGATAGATTGACACGTGGCACGCGCTTGCTTTGGTCCAATATGATTTCGACACTTGGCAGTTGGCGCATTTTAGCAGATCTTTTGTGATGATGACACGTGGCACATCGCACGTTAGCAAGGTCGGCACACGTTAGCAAGTCCAATTTCTCAGATTCTGACCCGTGTCCATTGGCGCACGTTAGCATGGGCGGCGCACTTTAGTCGTCGCGACGCGTAGGGTTCTTGGCGTCGCGACGCTGACAAATTACAAAATTGCCCCAAATTGCTTCCAATGCTTTCCCAACTTTATTTATCTGCAAAATAACACAAAACACATCAAAACGTTCACAAAACCCGTGAAAACTATACAAAATATTAGGTTATATGAGTGGGAAATAGTGATATAGATACCACTCATCACATATACAATTTTCGGCCAAGGGCTAAAATTTTTTTGGTATAAATTGTTTTATAAACCTTTACAAAAAACTCCATTAAAAGAAAGAGAAAGAAGCTTGAGACAAAGAAAAGAAACAAAAGAAAAAGCTTGGATTTAAGTAAGTATTTCTAATATTCCATTAGAGAGAAAAATATTCCTCTTGTTTTGGGCTTCATCTTGTGATGTTCTTATGTTTTTCCATTCTTTATTCTTTGTATTTTTGGAGGATGGAAGTTTTGGAATGGGTTGAGCATGTATAAAATTCAAAGGATGCTCTAATTTGTTAATAAGCATACTTTGATAGTTTGAGAAACTTGTTTCTAATCTAGAGTTATTGACCCACTCTTAAATGACCTATATTTGTTTTATAGTTGTTTTCATTGTGGTGAAGCTTGATTGTAATGGAAGAAACATGATTGAAGTATTGGATTTAACAAATTTGGTCGAAATTGTCCAATTTGAAGAAATTGAAAAAAATAGGGTTTGAGACCACTTCCAAATTTGAGGCTTTTCATTTATGTTGTGTATTATATGTGTATATGATACATATAAAATCTTATTGGATTGGATTTCATTTGGATGTGTTTTGAACATTGAAAATGAAAAATGCACATTCCCCCTATTGTTGAGGCTCTCGGCCTTGGTGTAAATTTTGTGGAATTTTTGTTACAATTTGAACTTCAATGTGTAGGATATGTTAAATTCATATTTGTAATGATTTAGAATCATCCAAAATCGTTTCGAACAATTTCGGATTAAAATAAACAAAATGTTATGTTTAGGGGTAATTTGGTAAATTCAGATAAATTTGATTTATTGTGTATTTTTCATAATTTGATAATTGGGTAATTAAATAAATATGTTTATTTAATTTATCCAAGAAAAAGTTTTGAAATCGGAAAATTGTGATTTTCCACTTTTGCTGCTGCGTTACCGGATTTCCACCCTAAAACCCCCTTCAAAATGGTATCAGAGCGAGTCTGATTTCTACGCCCCCTAATATGATTAGCCCATTAATTCAATGTTTAATCATGTTTTCTTAACTTTATACATGCATGTTTTAATCTACTTTGATTAGATTTATGGTGTATGACACTTATCGGAAAATCCCTAATTAATAAGGTTTAAATGTAATATGTATTTGATGCATGTTATGTGGTTCGTCTTGTCAATACGGTTTATAAATATTTCTCTGTGACTACATCCGAGACCGTTCCTCTGCTGTGAGGGTGTAGCCGATAGATATTTATTTATACCAGATGTATATAAGATACTAGATAAATTCAAGAGAAAGCAGAATCCTGAACGTGCCCCAGCTGTCAGGGTTACGCAAGTAACTTGAGTTTATCATTGACGAGTTTAACCTTGGTACGTCTCCTTGTGGGCATGCCTTAGCAGCGACAACGAGAAATGACCAGGACCGGAAACCCAGGAGTCACTAGTGAGTGATTGACAAATGAGTTGTCTACCTGATGAATATACGTAGGGAGACCGTGCCTCTGCTGTGAGCTGAAATATATTCAAGGGATCCACTTTTCACTATTTGTATTTAATTTAATTATTAAATCTTTGTATTCTATTTGGGGATTACAGTATTGCATGATTTAGTGGGAGAGACATTTTTAGATTAAAAATCCATGATCTAGTTTATGCTTTTGATATTATATGAAACTGCTTAATTTTTCTGCTAACCGTTTTTCATGATCTATATGATAGATACGATGGCGGCACCATCCACTAATCAGTTTGCGCGTAGCTTGATGCAAACAAACTCAAATGCGCTGATAACTACTTCGCCGATTGGGAATTGGATTTGAGGATTGTCCTCGATTCCGAGAAGTTGGGATATGTTCTTGAGGGTCCACTGCCCCTTGCTGTGGCAGAGGATGCAACACCGGAAGAACGCAAAGTCTTCCAAGCTTGGAAGGATGATGATTTAAAAGTTAAATCATACATCTTAGTTCACTTTCACCGGGGCTCAAGAAACAATACTATGGCATGTCAGATGCGTATAGTATGATGACTCGATTAAGACAATCATTTGAGAACCAAGAAAAAGTTGTTGTTCATAAGGTCGCAATGGAATGGTTCCATGCGCGGTTGGATGAGGGGTAAGCTGTTAGCCCACATGTTCTTCAGATGATTGATTTGATCGATCAACTGAGGCAACATAATCTCATTCTGAATGACAGTCTCGGTAGAAGTGTCATTCTTGGTTCGCTCCCAGCTTATTATCGCCAGTTCGTGATGTACTTCAACATGAACAGGATTATCTGTACCTACCAAGAGCTGCATAGGATGTTGCTCACGGTGGAACAGGACCTCAAGAAGGGAGTACCGACTCGCCCTCCAAGACCTACTTCATTTTCTGCTTCTTCCCAGACTTGGTCAAAGGGAAAGAAGAAGAAAGGGAAAAAGAAGAAGGGTCTCGGTCCTCAACCACAGACAAAGATAGCAAAGCCCAAGAGGGCTTCTGAAGACAAATGTCATCACTGCAGCAAAGTCGGGCACTAGAAAAGGAACTGTCCTGACTATATTGCCCAGCTGAGGAGGGAGAGAGAATCAACATCAGATACATTTATTTTTCTAGTTATTGATATATCTTTGGCTTGTGAAGCCGTTACATCCACCTGGATTTTAGATTCTGCTTGTCCCATTCACATTTGCAATTCATTGCAGATGCTGAAGGAAAGTAGGAAACTGAAGCCTAGAGAGATGCAGTTGCGGTTCGGGAGTGGAGACTCAATGGATGCAGTTGCAATGGGAGTGTGCGAGATCCATTTGATGAAAGGGACACTTTTGTTAAATGATTGTTATTTTGTACATGGATGTGTAGCTAATATTATATCACTTTTTCTATTGGATACAGAAGGCTTTCGTATTAATATTAAGAAATGTTCTTTGTATTTATATGATAAGAGTAATATTCAGATCCTTTGTTGTCCAAACCAACATGGTCATTATACATGCAAACTTCAAAAGATATTTTAATACTGGAGTTAATAAATGTAGTTTACCTGTAATTAATAATACTGAACTTTGGCATATGCGGCTGGGTCCATAGGCGTTAAAGGCCTTACCCAATTGGTTAGGAATGGTTTGATACCAGATCTTACCATTAATCTTATCCAACTTGTGAATCCTGTATTCAGGGTAAGATGACCAAAACCTCATTTTCTGGTGTTGGACACCGTGCCACTAACTTACTGGAACTCGTACATTCTGATGTATGTGGTCCACTAAGTCAGACTGCTCACAGTGGTCATTCGTACTTCGTTACCTTTATCGATGATATGTCACGGTACGGTTATGTCTATTTGATGCGACATAAATCAGAAACCTTTGAAAAATTCAAAGAGTTCCGAAATGAAGTAGAAAAAACAAACTGACCAATATATTAAATGCCTTCGATCTGATCGAGACGGTGCATATATGAGTGGTGAGTTCATGGATTATATGAAGGAGAATGGGATTCTCGCTCAATATACTCCTCAAGGTACTCCACAACACAATGGAGTGTCGGAGAGGAGAAATCAGACTTTATTGGATATAGTCCGATCGATGTTGAGTTTCACAGATTTGCCCTATTACTTATGGGGCTACTCTCTTTTAACAGCTGCACATCTTTTGAATAAGATTCCTTCAAAAGCTTTTCCTACGACACCGTATGAGATATGGTTCGGTAGGAGACCAAATCTTAGTTACATTAAGGTTTGGGGTTGTTCTGCCTATGTCAGGGTGACTCAGCAAGATAAGCTTTCGCCTCGAGGGTAAGAGTTTAGGTTTGTCGGATATCCATCGAATACGAGGGGATATATGTTCTATGATACTGAGCATCGAAATGTGTTCGTAGCTCGCTTCGCAAAATTTCTAGAAGTAGAATTTTTGTCGGAAGGTGGTAATCATAGACAGGTTGAACTTGTGAAGTCCAACCGAAAACAACGAACCAACGGAGGAACCTGAAGTTCAAGTAGATGAAGGACCTTCAACACACACACTCCGTAGGTCAGAAAGGGTATCTAGACCTCGTGAACGCTTGTATTTGATACAAGAAAAGAGTCTAGATGTTCTCTTAGTAGAAGAGACTGATCCTTTCACCTATAGAGAATCGATGTTGGACATTGAATCCGTGAAATGGCAAAGTGCCATGAAATCCGAGTTAGACTCAATGCATGAGAATCAAGTTTGGGACTTGGTTCCGCTTCTTGAAGGAATTATTCCTATCGGTTGTAAATGGGTTTACAAGAGGAAGCGCGGGCCTGACAGTAAGGATGAAACTTACAAGGCCCGACTGGTAGCAAAATGTTACACGCAGCGACTTGGCGTTGACTAAGATGAAATTTTTTCACCAATAGCAATGCTTAAGTCTATTCGGATTGTGCTTTCTATAGATAATATCATGACTACGAGATTTGACAAATGGATGTCAAAACAGATTTTCTAAATGGATTTCTTGATGAAGAAATCTATATGGAACAGTCGGAAGGTTTTGCATCCAGCGAAAACTCGGGTATGGTGTGTAAGCTTAAGAAGTCCATTTATGGACTTAAACAAGCTTCACGAAGTTGGAATCTTCGATTCGACGAGATTATTAGATCGTCTGGTTTTCTCAAGAATTCAAAAGAATCCTGTGTGTATCAAAAGGCCAGTGGGAGCATGGTCGTATTTTTAGTCCTATATGTTGATGACATCCTAATCATTGGGAATGATTTATGTATGTTACAAAGCGTCAAAGCGTACCTCTATAAGAATTTCTCCATAAAGGACCTGGGAGAAGCTTCCTATGTTTTAGAGATAAAACTCTATAAAGATAGACAAAGGAAGCTGATTGGGTTATCCCAATCAACGTACATAAATAAGATCTTGGAACAGTATAATTTTGGTAACTGTAAGACAGCAAACATACCGTTCAGACATGGGATTCATCTTTCCAAGAAGATGAGTCCACAAACAGAAGATGAGAAGGTTAGAATGTCTAACCAACCTTATGCGTCGTGTTTGGGTAGCATAATGTATGCCATGTTATGTACAGGGCCTAATATCAGTTTCGTTGTTAGCGTAACTAGTCGGTATCAGTCCAATCTAGGTAATGACCATTGGATGGCCATTAAACATATCCTTAAGTATCTAAAAGGTACTAAGGATAAGTTAATAATTTATGGAGGAATCGAACTGCAAGTTAACAGGTATACAGATTCTGATTTCCAATCAGATCCCGATAATAGAAAGTCTACTTCTGGATTCGTATTTACCCTTAACGGAGGTGCAGTTTGTTGGAAGAGTTCCAAACAGGGATCAACATCAGATTCCACCATTGAGGCGGAATATATTGCAGCTTCTGAAGCTGCAAAAGTGGCTGTGTGGATAAAGAACTTTGTCACAGAATTGGGAGTTGTCCCAAGTATCGAGAATATGATTCCATTATATTGTGATAATACTGGAGCCATTGCGCAAGCAAAGGAACCGAGGACGCATCAGAAGTCGAAGCATGTGGAACGCAAGTACCACATCATTCGAGAGATTGTGTCGCGAGGGGATATTGTCGTGTGCAAGGTACTGAGTGAAGTTAATGTAGCAGACCCGCTGACGAAGGCCATACCTCCGAAGTTGTTTGATAAACACGTGGAGTCGATGGGTATTAGATACAATCATTTTTGGCACTAGAGCAAGTGGGAGTTTTTGTTGGGGTTGGTGCTCAGAACGCTTATTCTCGGTTGTATTTCTTTATGAATACTTCTGTAAAACGTTATTATTATGAATAATATATGCAGTTTCTATAATATAATATATCTTTTAATATTGTAAAAACGTAATGACCTTGGAATGACTAGTCATGATGCTGTTGCAAAAGCGTCGCAACTGACATTGAGTTGTATCATGACGTTGTCATTCTCAGACAGTTCCTGGTCAAGGTTTACACTACTTGGTCAGTATAGTAAACCCGTTGAGACCGGTACATGTCGTATACTAGAATATATGATTCCAATGGTTTCTCAATGAACCATAAGTCTTGGAGACTTGTATAGACGTGTAGGTGTTTATAGCGGATAAACACTGAACGAATCACTGAAGATTCTTAATGGATGGTACACCAACGTCAATAAGAATCTTATCGGTTTGAGTAGCACTTGTGATTCTTCGACTTGAGATACCACTGTGGGCACATGAGACATATTCCACACTTAGATGGCAATCATGTCACCGATCTATTTAGATAAGACCTCAGCCTGTTAGTTGGGTGTGGATAGATCCTCAGGGTGTCTTGTGTGTATCGAGATAGGATCCGTCAGTTCTGTGTATCAGAGCATAGGTAGTCCATATGATTAGCAATCAGATAAAAACCATGGGCCCGTGGTACAGTTTAGAAGCTAGTTCTAAATGTTCTTTTTGAGATTGCTAATAGAGACGTCGACGGGATAATCCATATAGAGATTTGATGTTTACATCTATGGGATATATCCGGATACCTGTGACGGAGGAATTATACATTTTCCATGACCTCGACCTGTATGATTCAGCGAATTTATCTGTGATCGTCATAATTTACGGGTGGATAAATTATGGACACGAAATTGGATTTCGTGACGGATATGCCTGAATCTAGAGAGTCTCGCTAATGAAATATACTCGTAGAGCACTAGGGTACATTTATAAATAATATTGATTTTTTATAAAATCGTTTAAATGTTAAAAACAAAATACATGTGTAGGGATCCGATAGTCATTTCCTTAATTTTTGTATATTTGCATTTAATGCTAGATTAATTCAAATACACATTAATTAATTGTCAAATTAGATATTTGACTAATATCATAAATATATATGTATTTGATATTTATTATAAATATAATACATACATTTAATATATTTGTATTTAATTAATTAATTAATTAATTAATTGTTAAATGATTAAATTAATTAAAGTATGAATATTTTAGGTTATGATATTTTATTTAATGACTTAGTTGCAATTGTTGACTTGTTTGAATTATTCATTAAGGTGTAATGATCAATTTACCAAGTGGACAAGTTGTAATTAAATGAAACAAAAAACAAATATCATGATATTTTGCCATATCAATTTTCGGCCAAGGGCTAAATTTTTTTGGTATAAATTGTTTTGTTTCTTTTAGGGTTTCATTAAGTCAAAACCTTTACAAAAAAACTCCATTAAAAGAAAGAGAAAGAAGCTTGAGACAAAGAAAAGAAAAACAAAGAAAAAGCTTGGATTTAAGTAAGTATTTCCAATATTCCATTAGAGAGAAAAATATTCCTCTTGTTTTGGGCTTCATCTTGTGATGTTCTTATGTTTTTCCATTCTTTATTCTTTGTATTTTTGGAGGATGGAAGTTTTGGAATGGGTTGAGCATGTATAAAATTCAAAGGATGCTTCTAATTTGTTAATAAGCATACTTTTGATAGTTTGAGAAACTTGTTGCTAATCTAGAGTTATTGACCCACTCTTAAATGACCTATATTTGTTTTATAGTTGTTTCATTGTGGTGAAGCTTGATTGTAATGGAAGAAACATGATTGAAGTATTGGATTTAACAAATTTGGTCGAAATTGTCCAATTTGAAGAAATTGAAAAAAATAGGGTTTGAGACCACTTCCAAATTTGGGGCTTTTCATTTATGTTGTGTATTATATGTGTATATGATACATATAAAATCTTATGTTGATTGGATTTCATTTGGATGTGTTTTGAACATTGAAAATGAAAAATGCACATTCCCCCTATTGTTGAGGCTCTCGGCCTTGGTGTAAAATTTTTGGAATTTTTGTTACAATTTGAACTTCAATGTGTAGGATATGTTAAATTCATATTTGTAATGATTTAGAATCATCCAAAATCGTTTCGAACAATTTCAGATTAAAATAAACAAAATATTATGTTTAGGGGTAATTTGGTAAATTCAGATAAATTTGATTTATTGTGTATTTTTCATAATTTTGATAATTGGGTAATTAAATAAATATGTTTATTTAATTTATCCAAGAAAAAGTTTTGAAATCGGAAAATTGTGATTTTCCACTTTTCTGCTGCGTTACCGGATTTCCACCCTAAAACCCCCTTCAAAATGGTATCAGAGCGAGTCTGATTCTACGCCCCCTAATATGATTAGCCCATTAAATTCAATGTTTAATCATGTTTTCTTAACTTTATACATGCATGTTTTAATCTACTTTGATTAGATTTATGGTGTATGACACTTATCGGAAAATCCCTAATTAATAAGGTTTAAATGTAATTATGTATTTGATGCATGTTATGTGGTTCGTCTTGTCAATACGGTTTATAAATATTTCTATGTGACTACATCTGAGACCGTTCCTCTGCTGTGAGGGTGTAGCCGATAGATATTTATTTATACCAGATGTATATAAGATACTAGATAAATTCAAGAGAAAGCGGAATCCTGAACGTGCCCCAGCTGTCAGGGTTACGCAAGTAACTTGAGTTTATCATTGACGAGTTTAACCTTGGTACGTCTCCTTGTGGGCATGCCTTAGCAGCGACAACGAGAAATGACCAGGACCGGAAACCCATGAGTCACTAGTGAGTGATTGACAAATGAGTTGTCTACCTGATGAATATACGTAGGGAGACCGTGCCTCTGCTGTGAGCTGAAATATATTCACAGGGATCCACTTTTCACTATTTGTATTTAATTTAATTATTAAATCTTTGTATTCTATTTGGGGATTACATTATTGCTTGATTTAGTGGGAGAGACATTTTTAGATTAAAAATCCATGATCTAGTTCTAAATGTTCTTTTTGAGATTGCTAATAGAGACGTCGACGGGATAATCCATATAGAGATTTGATGTTTACATCTATGGGATATATCCGGATACCTGTGACGGAGGAATTATACATTTTCCATGACCTCGACCTGTATGATTCAGCGAATTTATCTGTGATTGTCATAATTTACGGGTGGATAAATTATGGACACGAAATTGGATTTCGTGACGGATATGCCTGAATCTAGAGAGTCTCGCTAATGAAATATACTCGTAGAGCACTAGGGTACATTTATAAATAATATTGATTTTTTATAAAATCGTTTAAAGGTTAAAAAAAAATACATGTGTAGGGACCCGATAGTCATTTCATTAATTTTTGTATATTTGCATTTAATGCTAGATTAATTCAAATACACATTAATTAATTGTCAAATTAGATATTTGACTAATATCATAAATATATATGTATTTGATATTTATTATAAATATAATACATATATTTAATATATTTGTATTTAATTAATTAATTAATTAATTAATTAATTAATTGTTAAATGATTAAATTAATTAAAGTATGAATATTTTAGGTTATGATATTTTATTTAATGACTTAGTTGCAATTGTTGACTTGTTTGAATTATTCATTAAAGGTGTAATGATCAATTTACCAAGTGGACAAGTTGTAATTAAATGAAACAAAAAACAAATATCATGATATTTTGCCATATCAATTTTCGGCCAAGGGCTAAAATTTTTTGGTATAAATTGTTTTGTTTCTTTTAGGGTTTCATTAAGTCAAAACCTTTACAAAAAAACTCCATTAAAAGAAAGAGAAAGAAGCTTGAGACAAAGAAAAGAAAAACAAAGAAAAAGCTTGGATTTAAGTAAGTATTTCCAATATTCCATTAGAGAGAAAAATATTCCTCTTGTTTTGGGCTTCATCTTGTGATGTTCTTATGTTTTTCCATTCTTTATTCTTTGTATTTTTGGAGGATGGAATTTTTGGAATGGGTTGAGCATGTATAAAATTCAAAGGATGCTTCTAATTTGTTAATAAGCATACTTTTGATAGTTTGAGAAACTTGTTGCTAATCTAGAGTTATTGACCCACTCTTAAAGGACCTATATTTGTTTTATAGTTGTTTCATTGTGGTGAAGCTTGATTGTAATGGAAGAAACATGATTGAAGTATTGGATTTAACAAATTTGGTCTAATTTGTCCAATTTGAAGAAATTGAAAAATTAGGGTTTTAGACCACTGCCAAATTTGGGGCTTTTCATTTATGTTGTGTATTTGTATGTTTATATGATACATATAAAATCTTATGTTGATTGGATTTCATTTGGATGTGTTTTGAACATTGAAAATGCAAAATGCACATTCCCCCTTGTTGAGGCTCTCGGCCTTGGTGTAAAATTTTTGGAATTTTTGTTGCAATTTGAATTTCAATGTGTAGGACATGTTAAATTCATATTTGTAATGATTTAGAATCATCCAAAATCATTTCAAACAATTTCGGATTAAAATAAACAAAATGTTATGTTTATGGGTAATTTGGTAAATTCACATAAATTTGATTTATTGTGTATTTTTCATAATTTTGATAATTGGGTAATTAAATAAATATGTTTTTTTTAATTTATTTTGATTTTCCACTGTTCCGTTGCGTTACAGGATTTCCGCCCTAAAACCCCATTCAATAATAACAATGCATATGAGTTAATAATTGGACTATCCAATTATATTAAATTTGTTATAGTATGTCGAGCTAGCATGAGGACCAAATGGACCAACAATTATGTGCTCTAATAATCCCTGAATATTAATTAAAATACTTAATTAAATATTCTAAATTATTAACTTTAGGTTATTCCACTACAAACATAAAAATGCACTCTCGTCGTTGTAGATATATATAATAAGTTGAACAATATTAGTGTCCATCGATATAGTCATTACATACGGATTGACCCTTCACGAGTATCTCATAATTAGAGTTGGGTCAAAATTTTTGTTATACCCCTCTAATTATTTTTACCTTAAGTACTATTAATTCTCTAATGAACGATTTATTCATAATTATTATAAATATAAATCTTTCTATTCGTAATCTAAAGACTTGGGCGCTCTAATCGTTCAAGTATCGAATCAGCCCTTAAAGAAGATACTCATATACTTCTCGCAATAAGGAGTGAACTTCATATCTATGTAAAATGTCATCAGACGCAAACCAAATCATATCCCCAAAGTACGTAGCTATTGATTGAGATTTTTTCACCAACCATCCTTAGTAAATCAAATGGCATAGTCTACCATATAGGAGTTCGTAGTACACTCAGGATTCAGATCAATCCATATGTGATCATCTAGTAGATTGAAATGAATTTATTTATTTAACGGATTTTATAAGAAATTCATTTCTATATGGGTCCAATCTTATATGATCACATCATATAAGGTGCCTTCATTCTCACGTCACCACATGGACTATCTCAGATCAAGATCACCATATATTTATATAATGGACCACATTTATATATAAACCACAAACAAAGCGGGCCAAATTTGGGCCAATGACCAAATTATCTTTTCATCTCAGGCCCATATATTAGATAAAGCTCAATTGACAACAGAGCAGCCAATTCATCTTTCAAACAACATACACAATCTATAGGCCCAAACATCTTTTTCTCTCAGGCCCATATATCATATGAAGTCCACAAGGCAACTGACCGGCGTAAACACACACGTATAACGCAAGCGCACGTATCGTTCAAGTAGTATAAAAATATCGATCCCACGAGGACTTAATTCCTACTGTTGTTATTAATTGTTGAATCTATTTATTTACAAATATCTAATTAAATGGAGAAGAGAATGATTGTTTGATTGGTTGAAAGTGGTTTTACAAAATAAATAAATAAATAAAAGACAAAAGAAAATACTAAGGAAAATAACAAAAGACACAAGGATCTAGGGTTGTGAATCATTCTAATATCATTTAAAAGATGAAGTGGTTATTTTATGTTTGTATAATAAATCAGTTTACTAACCTGGAACACTAAATTATGCAAAAGCCTCTGTCGATGGTCAGACGCAAATACCCAGTTTAACCCAATTGAACCATATGTCTATGTCAACCAAATTATCTGGATTCATTAAGGTTAAGTTCCAATTATGGCTACCCCCGCCCGACAGGTATATTCCTATCCTGTAAGGAAATCTATATAAAGGGTTATCTATCCTCAAGGAAGATCGTGGGCTATTAAATCTAAGGCTGAAACCTAAAATCCCTATGTCTAGTTCATTTTAGATTTGCCACATCAATCTTATTGGTGATTAGACAACAAGAAGCATTAAGCTTAAGATTTAATAAGTAAACCTTTAAATTACCCAACTATAAAATAACCCCTTATAAACGGTGATATTAGAATTCATCACAACCCCAGATAACTACACATAACTAGGGCTAGTAACAACTTAAAAGTAAAAGACATAAAGTAAAAATACTGAAAAGTAAAAGACATAAAGTAAAACTGAAAAGTAAAATAAAAAAAAATGCTAAGGTAAAAGGAATTACTTTTACTACTACTAATTAGATATCTCCCATAAAATAATATATAAACTTGTGATATTATTTTACCAACCGACCAATCTGGCGGTATCCTGATTAAGTCAAATTAAGTCCAACCAGCCATATAGGCGGTAATATTTGTCCATAATCCAGCCATAAAGGAGGTACCAAAATAAATTTACCAACCGACCAATCTGGCGGTATCCTTGATTAGTCAGGTTTAAACCAGATTAAATGAATTGCCAACCGACCAATATAGCGGTATCCTTTATTAATCAGTATTTTAAATAGTGAATATATTATTTTTAAGGGAGATTAATCTAAATAGTAACAGTAAAAGAATTACCTTTCACCCTAGCTGGGGAAATTACCTCCTCATTACTGAAAAAAAATAAAAACTAAAAATTAAAGAAAGAAAAGTACTGTGCGTAAAAGTAAATTGCGGAAAGTAAAAACTGAAAAGTAAAAAAAGAAAGTGCGAAACTGAAAATTAATTACTGAAAACTAAAAATAAACAAACTAGATACAATCTTCTTATTTATTCATTAAGAATTTCAAAGAAGAAAGTATGAATTTTACAAATGAAATGGCTTGGTATTTATAGGCAAAATTTTGCCACCATCAAATCATCAATCAATTTCTCCACCAAATCCATTATTAATTTCTCCACTAATTACTCCACCAAATCCATAATTGCTCCACTAATTGCTTATCTTGTTTGGTGGTGATTTGATAATTTTTATTAATTATTTATTAATTAATATTTTGCTTTGAAAATGATTGATAATGACTTTTAATAATTACACTCCACACACTTCTGGATGGTTCATCAATTTCGGTCATGAAATCATCAGAATTCGAAAATATTTTCTCTTTCAAAGTTGTAGATCTTTGAGTCTTCTTTAATCTGGAACTTGAATCAGCTCAATCCGATATCTGAGTAAAAAGTTATGCCCAAAATACGACAGATGCGCAAAACTGGAATTTCCAAAACTGCACTTCGTCAAAAACGCCCTTTCAAATTTCCAATCTTCAAAATTAATATATCAAGTCCAATAATTGCCCTTATTTGATCCACATTTCGTCCTAAATGATTTCATTAAGACCCGATATTATTTTATCTGCAAAAAAAAAACACATCAAAACATTCATCAAACCCGAGAAACTAAACAAAATATTAAGTTAAAGGGGCGGTAAATATTGATATATTTTCCGCTCATCACACCCCCAAACCTAACATTTTGCTAGTCCTCGAGCAAAACAACAAAATAAAATAAAATTAAACTAAGCCACTTTCGTAGGGATCACGGTTGCATTTAGCATATGCAACAAGCCTTTAAACCCCTAGGTGTCCCTAGTGGACGAGTTGTAGTCTCGTGAGGGTTTACAGCAATGATACCCACAAACATTTTACAAAAGTAAAAAGGTATTAAAACTAATGCACACAAAAGCAAAAGACACAAGAAAAGAGAAAAGAGAATAAAGAAATTTAGTGACTAATCAGGTAAAACTTCTACTCCAAGTTACTAGTTGTTTTGTTTTATTCTAATTTACTGAATAAGTAAATTCTCCGATTATTTTACCATTCTCCATATACACAGCTAACAAAATATTAATCAACTCTTTTTCCCACAACAGTCACAAGTGCAATTGATAAGAGAATAATATTTTTTCCTAAGGTTCTATTAGATTTCACACCTTTTTATAGTAATGGAGTAAATTTTTTTTTTTTTTTTTTTTGATTTTTTTGATTTTTTTTCTTTTTTATTTATATACAATATCTTCTGCCTATGTAGCGAGCTTTGGGTCGGTGGCTCCCAAACCAGTTGGCTTTAGGGCACCAGGTGTTAAGACACCCCTAAGGACTTAATTACCCAGACTTCAGATATATATATTTTTTGCAACATCCTTGATCCATGTAACGAGCTTTGGGCCAGTGACTCCCAAACCAGTTGGTTTTAGGGCACTAGGTGTTAAAACACCCTTACAGACTTAATAACCCGGATCTTAGATGCTTTATTATTTATTTATTTTTTTTTTACTCCATCACTTTTTGAGATGCTTCTCCAATTAAACTATAGCACTGAATATTACAATCCTGTCAGTTACAGCTCATGTCCGTATGTTACTATTGCATGTTGATAATATCTGCTAACTAAACATATGAAGATTCCTTTTTAGTCAGTTTTAAGGAGAATTCACAAATTAAATAATTCAAAATGAAATAAACAAAAATTAACTTGTTTCGAAAAAGGTTTGAGATACGTCTCAGGAGTGGAAACTCCTTACTCGGCTATCTCTTACCAATTTCACTTTTTTAGTCAAAATAAAAACACAAAAACAAAATGCAAAATATTTTTGTAATTTTTTGAAAATTTTTCAATTTTTTTTTGTATTTTTCGAAAAATTTGGACTAAAAATAAAAATAAAACACACAAACTAAAAACAAGGTACTAATCAACTAATTCCCTCCCCCAAACCTAAATGAGACATTGTCCCCAATGTCTTAAACAGTAAAAGGAGAGTTAAGAAGGTCGTACCTGGTTAGCTGAAATCTACAGGAAATTAAAGGTTAAGATCCAGATTAACCGACGCCTCTTACCACGATCGTCCCCAGACCAATTTATCTTTGAAATGATAGGGTCAACTTGTGGTTCATAAGCTATGAGTTGGTCTATTAGATCCGGAGCAGTTCTGGCAGTGAAGAGGAGTTCTTTCATAGGTTTTGACACGAACCCATTTCTCCGAGCATCATCAAGAAACACACAAGAAAATCATAAAATCCATCAACGTTAAGCAGTCCAAGCGGTTTCTGGTGTATGTTCAGGTTCGCCCAAGATAGCACTATAAAAATTTCCTCCAACGTACCCAAGCCACCTGGCAAAGCGATAAAAGCATCAGCACGGTTAATCATTTCTACCAGTCGTTCAGACATACCTGGCACGATTAGTTCCTCACCGTTTGATGATCCAATAAGATTTGCCTCTGCCAAGGGTTTTGGTATGATTCCCAAAACGTTACTGCCTCCTTCCTGTACAGCCTTTGAAACGATCCCCATAAGTCCGAGATTGCCTCCGCCATATATTAAGTGCATATTCCTTGCTGCTAAGACTCGACCCAATTCCTGTGCTGCTTCTATGTATTGTGGTTTAGTACCAACAGTACTACCGCAAAACACACACAAATGTTTTCAACTCGTCTTCTTGAAGTGGCTTCCATTTTTTTTTATGTATTTCTTTCTCAACTCTGGATGCCTTCAAAAGTGCAATGACGGGCTAAATTTATAGTACCTGAAAAAGGGTGAGTAATAATAGCACTAATATCTTCCAAAGGACGATTGTTAGCTAAACAACAAATGAAATCGTGAAAGGTCAAAAAGTCTGGATCCTGTCTACGAAAATACAAAGATAATTACAATAGAAAAGCGAATCAAAGCAATAATTAAGGCAACGGAATTGTGTACGCAATACGCCACTCGCTTAGTATAAATTCATTAGGATGTGTCTCAAGATTTCATTCCTTATTCAGCCATCGCTAATGAATTGTTTTTCATCTTTGATTGCCAAACACAATTCCTTCTGTCTTAAAATGCTTCGTTTGTGCCTTTCCCTACAAAAATAACACACAAAATTAAAAAGTTCACACAAAATATGAAAACAAATTACAACAAATTGCATGGGTTGCCTCCCTGCTAGCGCTAAATTTTTCGTCTTCAGCCAGACGTGACTGAAATTCATCTGTTAAGGAGGTTTCAATGTCGTTTTGGATGTCCGATTAAAGACAATCCATCCTGTGAGCGTGCTTTTGAAGGGTCTCTTCCAACGGTAAAGTGGCAAAAGAGTTTTTTCTCATTCAGTGCCACCTTTTTGCTTTTTCCTTGTTACTTCAGTGGTTCCTGCAAAGAAAGAAAGAAAATCAGGAGGCCTCGTATGATGCTTGACTTGGAATGGAAATTCCATTCTGTCAAGCTTCTGGTTGATATCTTTAATTTGTACTCCCCAAAACAGCGATGTTTCTCCTGAATGCTCTGGATCTTTATTAAGGTCAGACATTTGCTCCTCCATTTGCTCTGCTTCTTCTCCACCTTTTCTTCACAGATGAATTGTAAAATTTTTGTATTCAGCTCTTCATCTGTCATCTTTGAAATACATGCTCCATAAGTATCTGCCTGAGGATGTAAAGATGTTTCTGACATTAGGTTTTCATCCTCTGATACGACTGGAATGGATGGTTCAGGTAGATCTTTATCAAACATCATGGTAAAGCATGCTCCAAGATCTTCATTTTGAGGATTAAATGTTTGATCCTCCGTTGTAGGTGCAGTTGGTACAAATAGATCAGCTTCATCCTCGTCAGAATCTGAATAATAAAAGTCAAATTGAGACTTTACCGGTTCGGGTTCCTGAACTGATACCTCTGGTTGTTGATACTGCTCAGCCTCCTCCTCTGTTGAAGTGTCTTTGTGGATTTCTGGGTACTTGAAGGCTTCATCAGTGTCATCTGAAACTGGTTCTTGAGGTATGTAGTTCTGGTTTTCTTTTAATTGTCTCATTTGATCTGTCATCCTCTGAATGAATTCTGATTGTCTCTGAATACTTTCAAGTTGCTTCAGGCTTGTTTCAAGCATTGTATCCAACTTTTCGTCTCGTTTCTTGGAAATTTTTTGAGCATATCAATCAATTGTTCTTCCTCTGATGGTTCTGGTTTTTGTTGAGGATAATAGGTGGATGGTGGATAAGATGGAAAGTATGATGGTTCTGGCATCCAGTGATAATTGTTGGGCTGGACAACAGGCCTCAGAAAACCGGACTGTTGCTCCCAGATGTGGGGTGTATCTTCTTGTAAAGCTCGTAATCTTTCAATCTCCCAGTAGTGTTCCATTTTTAAATCACCTGAAAATACAATAAAGAAATAAAATTACAGATAAAGATAAAGAAAATTAGATACAAGTAAATTAGATAGTTTCAAAATTAACAACTCAAGAATAAATATAAGTCCCCGGCAACGGCGCCAAAAACTTGACCGGCGTAAACACACACGTATAACACAAGCGCACGTATCGTTCAAGTAGTATAAAAATATCGATCCCACGAGGACTTAATTCCTACTGTTGTTATTAATTGTTGAATCTATTTATTTACAAATATCTAATTAAATGGAGAAGAGAATGATTGTTTGTTTGATTGGTTGAAAGTGGTTTTACAAAATAAATAAATAAATAAAAGACAAAAGAAAATACTAAGGAAAATAACAAAAGACACAAGGATCTAGGGTTGTGAATCATTCTAATATCATTTAAAAGATGAAGTGGTTATTTTATGTTTGTATAATAAATCAGTTTACTAACCTGGAAACTAAATTATGCACAAAGCCTCTGTCGATGGTCAGACGCAAATACCCAGTTTAACCCAATTGAACATATGTCTATGTCACCCAAATTATCTGGTTCATTAAGGTTAAGTTCCAATTATGGCTACCCCCGCCCGACAGGTATATTCCTATCCTGTAAGGAAATCTATTAAAGGGTTATCTATCCTCAAGGAAGATCGTGGGCTATTAAATCTAAGGCTGAAACCTAAAATCCCTATGTCTAGTTCATTTTAGATTTGCCACATCAATCTTATTGGTGATCAGACAACAAGAAGCATAAGCTTAAGATTTAATAAGTAAACCTTTAAATTACCCAAACTATAAAATAACCCCTTATAAACCGGTGATATTAGAATTCATCACAACCCCAGATAACTAACACATAACTAGGGCTAGTAACAACTAAAAGTAAAAGACATAAAGTAAAAATACTGAAAAGTAAAAGACACATAAAGTAAAACTGAAAAGTAAAATAAAATAAAATGCTAAGGTAAAAGGAATTACTTTTACTACTACTAATTTAGATATCTCCCATAAAATAATATATAAACTTGTGATATTATTTTACCAACCGACCAATCTGGCGGTATCCTGATTAAGTCAAATTAAGTCCAACCAGCCATATAGGCGGTAATATTTGTCCATAATCCAGCCAAAAGGAGGTACCAAAATAAATTTACCAACCGACCAATCTGGCGGTATCCTTGATTAGTCAGGTTTAAACCAGATTAAATTGAATTCCCCAAATTTATAATCGGTAGTACCTTTAATATAGATTGATAATAGTAATCAGTATTAATAGTGAATATTATTTTTAAGGGAGATTAATCTAAATAGTAACAGTAAAAGAATTACCTTTCACCCTAGCTGGGGAAATTACCTCCTCATTACTGAAAAAAAATAAAAACTAAAAATTAAAGAAAGAAAAGTACTGTGCGTAAAAGTAAATTGCGGAAAGTAAAAACTGAAAAGTAAAGTAAAGAAAAGAAAGTGCGAAACTGAAAATTATTACTGAAAACTAAAAAAATAAACAAACTAGATACAATCTTCTTATTTATTCATTAAGAATTTCAAAGAAGAAAGTATGAATTTTACAAATGAAATGGCTTGGTATTTATAGGCAAAATTTTGCCACCATCAAATCATCAATCAATTTCTCCACCAAATCCATTATTAATTTCTCCACTAATTACTCCACCAAATCCATAATTGCTCCACTAATTGCTTATCTTGTTTGGTGGTGATTTGATAATTTTTATTAATTATTTATAATTAATATTTTGCTTTGAAAATGATTGATAATGACTTTTAATAATTACACTCCACACACTTCTGGATGGTTCATCAATTTCGGTCATGAAATCATCAGAATTCGAAAATATTTTCTCTTTCAAAGTTGTAGATCTTTGAGTCTTCTTTAATCTGGAACTTGAATCAGCTCAATCCGATATCTGAGTAAAAAGTTATGCCCAAAATACGACAGATGCGCAAAACTGGAATTTCCAAAACTGCACTTCGTCAAAAACGCCCTTTCAAATTTCCAATCTTCAAAATTAATATATCAAGTCCAATAATTGCCCTTATTTGATCCACATTTCGTCCTAAATGATTTCATTAAGACCCGATATTATTTTATCTGCAAAATAAACTAAAACACATCAAAACATTCATCAAACCCGAGAAACTAAACAAAATATTAGTTAAAGGGGCGGTAAATATTGATATATTTTCCGCTCATCAGCAACCCATTGACATTCCACAAATCTTCTATAAAAAATGTATCACCGTAATTAATTATCCTCCACGTTATTAGCTGTCTTAGCACCGAAAGCTAGATTTCTAATATAATGGGACCCACCATCAGTAATATGATATCGAATCCAATTAGAAAGCTACTAATTGGCCTATAAAAGATGCAGAACTTAGAGTTATATTCATTCAAGCTTTGGCACTCATACTAAAGCTCTTAAAGTAAATCGTCCTTTAAACACTAGCCTACCGCCCTCACGATAGTCTACGGAGGTCAATGTAACTTCACAACTTGTTCTTCCCTTATTTACTGCTCGTCTTCATCACTGACTTGAGCGTCAGAGTGCCTAAGTCAACCACCACACCCATGGGTAGAAAATCTCATCTCATTCTTACTTTGTTTTACAGGATCGCTAGTGCCCCATCACAGAAATTCTCGATTGTAGATCGAAGGCGAAATCCATTGTCTACAATCATACATATATGTGCCTCATCATACACATATAAGAGTTCGTAGTACTTTCAGGATTCAGATCAATCCATATATGATCATCTAGTAGATTGAAATAGATTTCTTTATTTAACAGATATTATAAGAAATTCATTTCTATATGGGTCCAGTCTTATATGATCACATCATATAAGGTGCCTCAATTCTCACGTCACCACATGGACGATCTCGGTGTTGGACAATTATGACCCATAACATCACTATTTGTAAAATACATTGTGTTTTTTGTACAAATTACCTATGTGACAAAGGAAATTGCTATTTTATCATTTAGTAATTAGATTACTTGAATATATAAATGATAAAATTCCTTACGATTAGTTCCGGATTAATAAGATATGAGACAATAACAATCCACGAAAGGTTTAATAATTAAATATCCCTAGTCGTTGTATTATTGAGACTGGACATCGATAATGCGGAATAGACTAGTATTACACTTGTGCGCGTTATGGAAGCGTAACAACATAGTTATCATATATTTGGGTATTGGATACTCATGCAAGTGTAATATGAGGTTCTGTTTACCGATGGTACGGAAAAAGCTTCGCTCTGGATAGACCCCTCGAAATCCCATTGGTAGTATGACTATGTGTCTATGGGAATCCGAATTAGGGTAGATGTATTTGGTCTTAACCTGAGACTTACATCACTAATACTTACGACAATCAATACGCTTTGGTTTTGGTCGTCCGGGGCTTTAACAGGTTCTGTGTACGCCTTTTCTGGGTTTATTGAGAATCGTAGAGTATTGGGTGTGATGTCAAGATTGAAGTTTCACTTCAGTCATATGGAGATGATGATCACGTAGGGATACAAAACTGGTACTCTATTATGTTGCAACTATCGGGATTATATGACAAAGTCATGATTATCCGATTAAAGAGACTAGTTGCTAGTGATCTGATATATGCTTCGTACTGGGTACGCACGTGTTCGGATAGTCCGACGACCGGATTTACTGCCAATATATCCATGGGTCGCTTCCCAAAGATTCACCGATGATGTTTGACTCGAATAGAATTAATCTGGGATTAATTATAAGAGAGAGAAAATTAATCTAAGATTAATTACGGCAAGTATTTATCTAGGATAAAATTCGAATGATAGAGAGAGAACGATTAATTTGGAATTAATCGATTAAATAATATATTTGATATATTAATTGAAATTAGATTTCAATACGAAATTAAAATTGGATTTTAATTCGGGCGAACGAATTAATTTAGAATTAATTCGTAAGGGACTTTAATAATAATTTTACTAGGCATAATAATTTAATTAAATGGATTTAATTATGTCGTAATGGCAAATTCGTTAATTCAGAATTAAACGAACCCGAGCCCGAAGTGTGTTTAACGGGCCCACTTGAATTTTGAATTTTAAAGTGGGGCCCACCAACTTACATCATTAGTCAACTTTAGTCACCTTTTTGGTGATAGAAGTTGGTGGTGAATTTGTTGGTAACTTGTCAAATACACTTTGTCATTTTGGAATGACTAATACCAAAACTTGGATTTGGTATATGATAATTGAATTTTGGAAATCAATTACACAACACAAAAATTGAAATTTCTCTCTATCTCACACACCATTGCCGTGAACCTCTCCCTATTGCTTAGAAATTTTGCTTCAAAATTTCTTCTTGCTAGCACATACAAGGAGTCAACCAAGGTGTTAGGGAAACCTATTCTTGAGTTTGGAACACAAGGGAAATGCTTGGAGCTCTTCTCAAACACAAAAGTTTTGAACTTCCAACATCTAACGAAACCGATCAATGTAAGTTTTTCCGCAATTTCTTTGAGTATTCACATGAAATCATGACTTAAAGGATCCTTGGCATGTTCTAGGAACCCAACAATGGTATCAAGAGCTTTTTCTAAGCATGAAATGAATTTAGGGTTTATATACTTTAATTTGGGGTTTTTATGTTTTGAGCATGATTTCCTCAAATTGATTGTTTGGTTTAGCTTGGATGATGAAGAATTAGATTTATGCATCTAAAAAATTGAGAAAATGAATTGGATAAATTTTCCCCTAATTTCCTTGCTTTGACCGAAACATGAACCCTAGATATATCATGGTGATTTTTGATTTTAGACCATTGGATGTGTTTAATGCATGATGAGTATATTGATTGTTGATTTAATTAGATTGAAATCAAAATTGGATATAAATTGTGCCATATTACCGTGAGTTGAGAAGCATGATATAGATTGATTTTGCTTCAATTTGTGTTGGACATGAGTTGATAAATTAAAGCATGATTAATTAGATAAATTGGTATTTTGGAAATATTAATTTAACTAATTAATTGTGGCTAATACACTTTAATTAAAAATTAAAGTGAAATTTGGAATTTTGTATTAATTAAAATTAGTTTTTAATTTTAAATTGGGCTAATATTGTTGTATTTGGACTTAATGGGCTTGGTTGGGCCAAGTTGATTTAGGACAATTGGATTGAATCCAAATTGGGCCTAAAACCATTCCATAAAGTCCAAATAGAATAATTGGGCCTTTAAATATTTAATTGGGCCTAATGGGCCTAAATTGATTTTATGGCAAATGGTGATTCCTTATTGGGCTTTGGTTGCCAAAGTCCATGCCTGAAGAATTAATTAAAAGCCCATTGGACTTTAATTAAATTGACATTGGATGTTAATTGGGCCTTTGAGACCCATTTAGATTGTCTAAAAGGCACAAATATAAGTGTAATTATTTAATTTGGAATTAAATTAGAATTAGTATTGAATACAAATTAATTGGATTTAAAATTGTAGTTCGATATAATTCAAGAATATGTACTTTGAGTACTTATTCTTAAACGAGTTGGACTCGCGCAAATCAAATCGTTGTTTGAACATTGGATGATCATTAATTCAAAGATTAATTAATTGGATTAGATTGATTGAATACATGCTTTGTGTGAATACATGGTTGTATTGTATGAATAATGTATATCAGATGTATATTAGAAGGGTGAGGGTAATTTTGGAAATTATTGTAATAAATTTAGAATTTATTAAATTGGACCTGCTTGTCCAGCCTTATATCTATTGACTCTTTGTATTTCTCTTCTCACCAATTCCCCTCAATGTTAATGAGGTTTCTTTATTGTATTATGTAATTGGGTAGAAGTTAGAATAGTGCTAGCCGAGGAGAGGAAAGAAAAAGATTTATTCAAGGAACAATTTGTTGAATATCCATCCGCATATCGTTATTATTTATTTCGCGCCTTATTATGCTTTTAGAATGCATGCTTAAGGGTGTATGATGAGACCTAATCAAAGATAATAAATTGATTGCCAATTTACGCGAAAAACCCTTAATCAATATTAAACGTTTTCCTTCCATTGAGTGGTTCTCTCTCAAGATCCAAGATTGGCATTGGTTTGTTGGCCAAAGTCAAGATCAATGTCCATCGCAGATGTGTTTGAACTAGAAAGGCTTTGTTATATATCGCATGTCTTGGGCGGTTGTGACTTGTTGGCCAAAGTCAAGGTCACTTCTAGTTCATCGACTTGGATTACGAAGCTTTCCCACTATCAATGGGTACCGCTTAACTGGAATCATTAAGCTTGCTGAGCCAAAGCCAATGCTTAGTTGATTCAGAGGAAAATGTTAGGAAATATATTGGATATATTGACATATATATTGTATATATATTTCGGACTTGGAGGTCCATCTACCGGATCTAGGAATTGGATGAGATCCAATTGATCTTAGAGATCTACCTAGTTAAATATCATACAGCTTGTTGGCCAAAGTCAAGGTTGTGTGTTACTTAACGAGATCCTAGCCCACTAGGAAACTAGTTTTCCCGAGTACTTAATAGAGGGTTAGAGGCTCGCCGAAAAATAGTGGGCGGCCAGTATTGATTTTGCAATTTTGTTCAAATATTTGCCAAATACTCGCTTTCAAATTATTTTCGTTATTTTATATATTTATATTAGTTGGACTAATATTTTATTATTTTATTTGTAACAGTTGGATTGTACCCAAAATCGTTAATTGAATAGTTAGACTATTGCAGTCAGGAAAGGTCAATGTTATGGACATTATCATTGGCGACAATGTCTTTAATGGTGCGAACTTTCTTGACTGGGATATGAACCTCAGGATTGTCCTGGGGGCTGAGAGATTGCTCTATACGATAATGAGACCTCTTGGGCCTAAGCCCGGAATTGAGCAGCTGCTTGAGCTTTAGCTTTGGAAGACTCACAGTAATGACAACTCAACTGCTCAATCCGTATGCTTGCTGCAATAACCCCACAATTTCATCTTCAAAATAAGGGATTAGATCCCTACGAAATGATTTTGTAATTAAGGGACCTTCATCAATCTAATCTTAGATCGCAGAGGTACGAATTGCAGAAGAAGCTCTTTCGCTCTCCCATGTCAGATGGTACATCTGTTGAGCACCATGTGTCACAGATGATTGCTGACATCGAATAGATGGGACAGCTAGGCATAGTCTTCGAGGCTGGGACTTCCATAGATTTGATCTTACAATCTCTTCCTAACAGCTGGAGCGGGTTCATCATGAACTATAATATGATGAACCAAGAAAATACTCCTGGAGAGTTGATGGAAATGCTGAAAGAGGTAGAAAAATAGCTTTTAAAGGGCAAGAAGCGCGAGGTGCATTTCGCTTCGACATCTCAGTCTGCCAAGGCTTGGCAAAAGGCTACTGGAGGTGTGAAGAAGAAGAAGAAGAAAAAGGGAAAGGCCAAATCATCAAAGTCTTCTGGGAAGAAAAATGAAAAATCCCAAGATATATGTCTGCAGTGTGGCAAACCTGGTCACTGGAAGCGTGACTGCCGTGAGTACAAGGCACACATGAAGGAAGTGAAGGCGGGCAAAGCTCCGGTTTCAGGTATGTTTGTTATTGAAATAAACATGTCTACTTCTAGTTTTAAAAATTGGATTTTTGAATCTGGTTGTGGTACTCATATATGTACTGATGTGCAGGATTTGCAGATTAGCAGAAGATTGGCTTCAGGAGAGATCGACCTCCGAGTTGGAAATGGGACTAGAGTCGTTGTTTTGGCTGTTGGGACCTACATTTTGGAACTGCCCTCGGGGCATGTGCTTAATTTATCAAACTGTTATTATGTACCTAGTTTGACTAGAAACATTATATATGTATCTTATTTAACCCAATGTGGGTATACTTTTGTATTCGGGAATACATGATGTTTTGTTTATAAAAATAATTTTGAGATATGCGGTGCTGATGTTAATAATGGTCTTTATATTTTGAATATAAATCAATCTCAAACATATAACATGAGAAACAAAAGGCTTAAATTAAGTAACAAAGATGAAACTTCTATGTGGCATTGTCGTCTGGAACACATTAACAAGACTCGTATATCCACACTTTCAAAGAGTGGATACTTGGACAGATTTGATCCAAATTCATATGACGTCTGCGAATCTTGTTTATTAGGCAAAATGCCTAAAACACCTTTTAGCGGTAAATGTGCACGTGCCACCGAACTGTTAGCCTTCGTTCATAGTGACGTATGCGGGCCATGTCTAGCCAGGCTAGAGGTGGATATGAATACTTCGTAACCTTTATGGATGATGCATCACGTTATGATTATGTGTATCTTATGAGAGACAAGTCATAAACCTTTGAGAAATTCAAAGAGTTTCGACACAAAGTAGAAAAACAGACCGGTAAAAGTATTAAAACATTACGGTCAGACCGTGGTGGAGAATACTTGAGCAATGATTTTCTTGATTACCTGAAAGAGTATGGTATTCTTTCACAGTGGACTCCTCCCGGAATACCTCAATTAAACGGTGTGTCCGAACGGAGAAACCAAACTTTGTTGGACATGGTAAGGTCTATGATGAGTCGCACTAAGCTACCAATTTCCTTCTCGGGATATATATTGAACAATGCAATAATTATTTTGAATAAGGTTCTGTCAAAGTCTTTTCAATAGACTCCATATGAAATATAGACAAGAAAGAAATCGGGTTTCTCATTCCTGAAAATTTGGGGTTGCTGGGCATACGTTAAACGTTTGGATGGTATCAAACTTGAACCCAAATCAGATAAGTGCCTATTTGTAGGTTATCCTAGGGAAACCAAAGGATATTATTTCTACCACCCACAAGAGAACAAGGTATTTGTTGCTCTACATGCGGTTTTCCTCGAAAAGGAATTCCTAAATACAGTGGTAAGTGGGAGGAAAGTAGAACTCGATGAAAATCGTAGTGATACTGTTCCTGTCACCGATTCCTTACCGGAACATGAACAGTTCATCAGGGATTAGACTATACCACAATCTTTTAATACACAAAAACCACGCAGGTCAGAGAGAGTCAGAAAACAACCTGAGAGGTATGGGTTTCTGATCTCACTTCACGTAGATATTAATCGTATTGAGGATAATGAGCCGGCTACGTATGATGAAGCGATACAAGATATCGACTCCGCTTTATGGCAAGAAGCCATGAAGTCCGAAATGGATTCCATGTACACCAACCAAGTTTGGACACCGGTTGATGCATCAGAAGACGTAAAGCCTATTGGTTATAAATGGGTCTACAAGAAGAAGACCGACATGGATGGCAACATACAAACATACAAAGCTAGGCTTGTAGCGAAAGGCTTTAAAATCGCTTTCCTTCACAAAAACCTTTTGGAGGATGTTTATATGCAACAGCCTGACGGTTTCGTCATACCAAAACATCCAAACAAGGTTTGCAAGTTAAATCGATCCATTTATGGATTGAAGCAAGCATCGCGTTCTTGGAACCAACATTTTGATGAGATCATAAAAGAATATGATTTCATTCAAAACGAAGATGATCCTTGTGTATATAAGAAGGTTAGTGGGAGCGCACTGACATTCATTGTCCTTTACGTAGATGATGTATTGCTTATTGGCAATGACATTCCCATGCTACAATCGGTGAAAGCTTGGCTTTCATTAAAATTCTCCATGAAATATCTGAGAGAAACAGCTTTTATTCTAGGATTAAGGATCTACCGGGATAGATCTAGAAAGATGCTTGGACTCTCCCAGAGCTCGTATATTGACAAAGTGTTGAAGAGATTCAACATAGATCAGTCTAAGAGGGGACTGTTGCCAGTGTCACATGGCGTCTCTCTATCTAAGGACACATATTCTAAAACTTAAGATGAGAAAGACTACATGAGTCGGATCCCGTTTGCTTCTCCATTCGAATCGATCATGTATGCCATAATATATACGCGACCTGATGTCTTGTATGCTTTGAGCATGTGTAGTCGCTATCAGGCCGAACCAGGTGATGGTCACTGGGTTGCGTTTAAGAACATCCTTAAGTATCTTAGACGAACTAAGGATGCTTTCTTAGTATATGGAGATGGAGAACTTGTGGTAACTGGGTTTACCGATGCAAGTTTCCAAACCGATAAAGACGACTGTAAGTCGCAATCCGGGTACATATTTTGTTTGAACAATGGAGCAGTGAGCTGGAAATCTTCCAAGCAAGAGACTGTTGCCGATTCAGCAACAGAAGCGGAATACATCGCTGCAGCTGAGGCAGCAAAAGAGGCAGTTAGGATCGGTAAATTCCTAATTGGATTAGGAGTAGTTCCGTTAGCAGCTGAGCCCGTTCCTTTGTATTATGACAATAACGGGGCTATAGCGCAGGTTAAGGAACCTCGATCTCATCAACGATTCAAACATGTACTTCTACGTTTCCATCTGATTTGTGAGATCATACATCGTGGTAATGTGAAGATCGAGAAGGTCGCATCAAATGACAACATTGCTGATCCGCTGACGAAGGCTATTTCTCAGCAAAATTTTGAGCGACATGTACATAGTTCATGTGTTAGATATTTGGGTGATTGGCTATAGGCCAAGTGGGAAATTGTTGGACAATTATGACCCATAGCATCACTATTTGTAAAAGACATTGTGGGTTTTGTACAAATTAACTATGTGACAAAGGAAATTATTATTTTGTCATTTAGTAATTAGATTACTTGAATATATAAATGATAAAAGTCTTTATGATTAGTTCCGGATTAATAAGATATGAGACAATATCATTCACGAAAGATTTAATCATTAAAAATCCCTAGTCGTAGTATTATCGAGACTGGACATCGATAATGCGGAATAGACTAGTATTACACTTGTGCGCGTTATGGAAGCGTAACGGCATAGTTCTTATATATTTGGGTATTGGATACTCATGCAAGTGTAATAGGAGGTTCTGTTTACCGATGGTACGAAAACAGCTTCGCTCTTGATAGACCCCTCGGAATCCCATTGGTAGTATGACTATGTGTTTATAGGAATCCGAATCAGGGTAGGTGTATTTTGTCTTAACCTGAGACTTGCATCGCTAATACTTGCGACAATCAATACGCTTTGGTTTTGGTCATCTAGGGCTTTAACAGGTTCTGTTTATGCCTTTTCTGAGTTTATTGAGAATCGTAGAGTATTGGGTGTGATGTCAAGATGGAAGTATCACTTCAGTCATATGGAGATGATGATCACGTAGGGATACATAACTGATACACTATTATGTTGTAACTCTTGGGATAATATGACAAGGTCATGATTATCCGATTAAAGAGACTAGTTGCTAGTGATCCGATATATGCTTCGTACGGGGCAGACACAAATCCAACCCCAGGCCTAACATGTGACATCCGATGCTGGATCGTAATACGCAATACTTAGTATACTACGCCTGGTATAAATTATGTATTCTTTAAAAGAATATTTCTAGAGAATTGGGTAGGCGCGGTGTTTTGCTAGAAGCCAACCATGTCTTGTAAATCGTTAAGAATGTGGTACCGGGTATACACGTGTTCGGATAGTCCGATGACCGGATTTACTGCCAACATATCCAGGAATCTCATGGGTCGCTTCCCAAAGATTCACCGATGACGTTTGACTCGAAAAGAATTAATCTGGGATTAATTATAAGAGAGAGAATATTAATCTAGGATTAATTACGACAAGTATTTATCTGGGATAAAATTCGAATAGTAGAGAGAGAACGATTAATTTGGAATTAATCGATTAAATAATATATTTGATATATTAAATGAAATTAGATTTCAATGCGGAATTAAAATTGGATTTTAATTCGGGCGAACGAATTAATTTAGAATTAATTCGTAAGGGACTTTAATAATAATTTTGCTAGGCATAATAATTTAATTAAATTGGATTTAATTATGTCGTAACGGTAAATTCGTTAATTCGGAATTAAACGAACCCGAGCCCGAAGTGTGTTTAGCGGGCCCACTCGAATTTTGAATTTTAAAGTAGGGCCCACCAACTTACATCATTAGTCAACTTTAGTCACCTTTTTGGTGATAGAAGTTGGTGGTGAATTTTTTGGTAACTTGTCAAATACACTTTGTCATTTTGGAATGACCTATACCAAAACTTGGATTTGGTATATGATAATTGAATTTTGGAAATCAATTACACAACACAAAAATTGAAATTTCTCTCTCTCTCACACACCATTGCCGTGAACCTCTCCCTCTTGCTTAGAAATTTTGCTTCAAAATTTCTTCTTGCTAACACATACAAGGAGTCAACCAAGGTGTTAGGGAAACCTATTCTTGAGTTTGGAACACAAGGGAATGGCTTGGAGCTCTTCTCTAACATAAAAGTTTTGAACTTCCAACATCCAACGAAACTGATCAATGTAAGTTTTTCTACAACTTCTTTGAGTATTCACACGAAATCATGACTTAGAAGATCCTTGGCATGTTCTAGGAACCCAACACCCGGATCAAGATCGCCATATATTTATATAATGGGGCACAACTATAGATAAACCACAAATAAAGTACTTGATTTTTTTGTTCTATCTATGAATTATTTTAGATTACTAATTTCAGTCTTAATAAGTGCATGAAAATGTACTTTGAGCATCACTAATTCGACTTTAGTATCAAGTATTTAATCTTAATTGTACTTTATTTTATGTTTTATTATTAAGAAGTAATGAAACATGGATCTTGAAAGAAATGTATGTGTTTTGGGACCTTACGGACGCATCGGAAGCACGCGGGAAGAGCAGAAACACAGAAAACATGAGTCCAGAATTTGCGACGCCTATTTTCTGGCATCGTGATGCCTCCTCAGATTACATACATAGAGAATGGCCGAGAGTTTGGCACCGCAACGCCATTTTCCGGTATCACGGTGCCCCGATAAAGTTCCAGAAACTTAATTCGATCATGTTATACATGCATAAGGACTTCGGGACATCCCTATAAATACCCAAACTCATCCAAAACCCTAAGGGGAGAGAAATGATACACAACAAGGAGTTCAAAATCACATATTTGAGAGAGAGGAATGGAAGCTTCAGGCCAGACAGGGTGTCTCTCCGATCCTTTCAGGCTATGTCTTTCTTTTCTATGGAGAACTAATCTTCTAGGCAAAGCTTGGGATGAACTCTTGCATTTAAATGTTATATTCATGTTGTTGATTCTTGAGCGATCTTTATTTTTTAATACAATTGATATCTTGTTGTTCTTTATTATCTTTTGATTATAATCCAAAGATTGTGTTTCACTAATTTTCATATATGGATAGTCATGCTTTTTCTATGTGTGATTGGGGAACCCAGTTGCAACTGGTATTGTTATTTTATGAGTTAATCTTCTGCTGTAGTATTGCATGTGGGTATATTTTCGACGTTAGATAGGTCATAATGATAACATGATGTGCTGTTAACATAGAGAAAGTAATACATCGTTTATCTTAGAATTTAATGTGTTCTAAATTGAAATATCTTCTGATTATTGGTTTGGTAAGCGAAACCCTCAATTGAGTAATAAAAGGAATCAACTACTGAATATAGGGACTTGCTACAAGAATGATTCACGACGCTTTGCTGCCTTTCTCTATTGATATTTCTTAAGTATTTTTCATAGTCTTTAATTTAAATTGCCAATTCAATCATTTTCTTTAATTTAGTTATTGCTAACGTTCGTATTAAGTGATTCAGTTCCTTCGTACACATCTCTATGAGGAATCAACACCTCAACTATACTGTGATAACCGCAAGTAATTTTTGTGCGTAATCAAATTTTGGCGCCGTTGCCGGGGAGACGGTGTACGATCAAAAGGAGCAGGTTTCTTGGTCAACAGCAAAGCAGTAACTTCGTTCCATCTTTACTTTTTATTTATTTATTTTATTTCAGTTTTAGTTGTAGTTTAAATTTTAATTCTTAGTTTTTTTTTTTTTTTATGTTTCTTGTTTTATTTGTGTTTGAGTGTATGCCTAGACTTAGGGATCAGTTTGGTAGGTTTGTTAGAATTGAAGAGGAAGATTCTGATTCAGAAAGTCTGTTTGACAACCTTTTTGCCACACCATCTACATCTAGCACACACAATATGAATGATTATGAGAGGCCACCAATTGGGACCCTTAAGGAGTATCTCCATCCCACTCGCACAGCTACATCATCATGCATCATGTGGGATGTATGCCCTAGAGCTACATGTAATGTAAATGGCTTTATGTGTTTTGAAATAAAATGATACATTATTCATTTATCAAAGTGTTTATTTAATTTTCGCATATTATAAATTATCTTGAATACCCTAGATTACTTATGTGCCTTTAGACTTAGTGTATGAGTGCCATACATAAGAGGATTTAAGTCTGAAGTTAGTAATCTTAAATAATCTATAGAGATCAAACAAAATGGGTACTTTGTTTGTGGTTTATCTATCGATGCGGTTCATTTTATATTTGTATGGAGACCTTGCTCCGGGATCGTCCAGGTAGAGACATGAGAATTGAGACACATTGTATGAAGTGATCATATAGGACTGAACTTAGATGGAAATGACATTCTTATAACATCCGTTAAACAAAAAAAGTAATTTCGATCTACTAGATGGTCATATATGGATTGATCTTAATCTTGAGTGTACTACGAACTCCTGCATGGCAGGCTATGTCCTTTGATTTACAAAGGTGAGGTTGGTGTAGCAGTCCCGACCAATAGCTACGTACTTTGGGGGCATGGTCAGTTGTGTAGCTGGGAACGTTTTACATAGACATGGAGTTCACTCTTTCTTGCGAGAAGTAGAGGAGTATATTTCTTAAGGGTTGATTCGGTACTTGAACGGTTAGAGCGCACAAGTATTTCTATTAGGAATAGAAAGATTAAAATTCATAATGGTTATGAATAAATCGTTCATTAGAGAATCAATGGTTCTTAAGGTAAAAATAATTAGAGGGGTATAACGGACATTATGACATGACTCTAATTACGAGATACTCATGAATAGTTAATCTATATGTAGTGACTATATCGATGGACACCGACTTGGTTCGGCTTAATATACCATATGCGGCAACGAGATTGCAACTTCAGGTTTTTAGTGGAATAACCCGGAGTTAATAATTCAGAATATTTAATTAAGAGATTAATTAATATTTCGAGATTATTGGAGCTCAGAACTGTAGGTCCATTTGGTCCCCGTGCTAGCTCGATTTACTATAGCGGATTTAGTATAATTGGATAGTCCAATTATATACTCACAAATATTATTAATATGATTAATAATATCATTTTGTCACACTAATGACTATTTATTAAAAGTTAATATATAGTTTTAATAATTATTTGATAATTATTAAATGTATAAAATGAAATAATGTTTGATATAATTTAATAAGGCTATTATTGGATTTCAAGTGTTGGGTTTTGGAAACCCTTAATTACTTTTGGACGTTATACTTTTCAAAAGGTTAATTGTATATTTATTTTTGTAACATATTTTGTCATGATGATGGCATTTATTATTAAATTTATTTGTTGCAAATTTTTTTGAATTTCCTTTATGCTTGGCCGAATTTTATACAAAGGAAAGAGAAGGGGTTTTGTTTGTTTTGGAAACAAATAACCTAGGTATAAAAAAGATTTATTTTTTCTTTTTCCTAAGCCTCTAATTCTAACCCTAGCCTCCATCTTCTTCTTCTCCAAATGCTCTCAAGTTGTTGAGAAAATAAAAGAAGAACAAAATATAAATAAAAATAAAATAACAAAAGTTATGTGACTTTATCTCTAAATAGTTTAGGGATTGTTTATGTGAGTCTTGGCCACACAAGTTTCCATTGGTAACGAGATATAGTTTGAAAGACTTTTTGGTGTCGAACAAATCGTCATCTTCATCTCTTTCTTGTGGTTCACGGCAGTGAGCATAATTTTTTCTCATTGCCGCCCCTTTGCTTGGTGAAACAGAACTCGTTTTGATTTCGTTTTAATCCAGTTTTTTTGGGGAATACTTTGTGGTTTTTTGGGATTGTGTTGGGGTTGTTTTCAAGTGAAAAATCAGAACCAAAACACATCCATTGTCCTTGCTTTTCAAGGGCTGTTTCGTTAGTGCACTGTGAGCGTATCGGGTCCACAACAGTCCAGTTTTTTTCCGGCTATTCGGGGCTGTTCCGGGGCTGGAATTTTGTCTAAAATTGAAGCAAAATTTCAGTGGGTGTGGCAGTAGCATTCGAAAATTAAAGGAGAAGGGCATAAAAAAATTTCAAGTCCGATCCGTGTGCCTAAACCATTTCTGCTGCGCAAGGAAAGCGTTTCCTACTATTGGCATCGAGAGCTAGGTTGAAAAGTGTTCTTAACCCTTCTCTTTTTCGTTTAAAGTTGTTGTTTTTAATATGTTTATATGAGTTATAAATATTGATATGCATGTTTAGATGAGTAGGCACAATATAATATTCATATGATGAATGATTATTATTTTTTATGTGATGAATGGATTTTGCCTTGGTTGTAAATTTTTTCGCCTCTTATTTTCATGTTGGTTTTGTTTTTGGGATGTAAGGCCATAAGGCCATTGTTTACAAATGTTGTATTTTTAATTTTCCAATATAAAATTTCAATTGTTGTAATTTTGACCACCGAAGTCGCAAAAGGAGCCAACACCACCTTGGAGCGTGATTTGAAGACTAAGGGGATGCCTTGGGTATTTTTGTACTAATTAGATTAGTATAGGAAAAAATAAGAGCCCGGTCAATGCAAAATATTTTTTTTGTTATATGTTTGTTTAATTCGAATTGTTTGAATAACATGTCATGTAGCTTAGGGTGCCTACTTTTGCATTTCACATGCCATAACATGTTTTAGATGCATTATCATTATAGACATGAAATATGATTTTATGTGATTTAAAATGTTTAAATTAGAATATTATATGCATGGAAAAATAATTAATTGGATTAATTGGTTTTAAGGTTTAAAATTTGAATTCTAATATATTGGGCTTAATTAGTGTATGACAAATTCCATTGGTATATAGGATGAAAACCTGGATTAAATTGTTTAATATAAATCTTGACCATTTTAGGATTCTAAAATTTTAAAGCTATTAGTGTTCTAGTATTTTAAAAGTTAAAATATAATAGGCCACTAATACCACTCTAATTAAATTAGTTTAATTGAGTAATACAATTAGTATAGACTAATGGAAATTAGTGATATAATTTTTAAGAGTTAAAATTGGTTAGGTCACTAAGAGTGTACTAGTGTCAATAAAAGCTATGATTTAGCCGCCATAAATTTATTCACACTAGTTAAATTAAAATATTATATATTTTATAAATAGAAACCTTAAACTTAAAATAGTGAGTGGGATAGGGATATACGACAGTATATCCCGCGATATCCGTTGTTAGTCCGAAAACGTGAGATTCAAAAGGCGCCTCGAGACGGCTTTGCTTTCGTCCCCCTATGGATGGTGTCCATTTTGGGTCAATATCGGTTTGGATTCTGAGAGGATATAGATTCTAGATGTATCTTGTGAACTGACTTACCCTACGGCGGCACTTCACTTGTTAATTCCAAGAATCCCGAAATGGCGGGTCACACTCACAAATGAATAATTAACTGTTAATAAAATTCCTTGATCGAATCAAATGATAGTTGTTTAATATAGGAATAAGAGCTATTCCCGCATAAATTAATCGACTGATATTGTCTCGATCTATCATGCAAGTACTTGACATACCCTACTGCGACACTTACTTGTGGGATGATAGATTTTCATGGCATAGTAATTCTCTTAGGTTTCTAATTCGTTATTAATGGTTCATGCATTATGTTTAATTTTATGCCAAAATTATTTGATGATTTTAATATGCGATGAATGAATGTTAAATGCATGCTTATTTCATTTTTTAGCCATGGTTTCTCCAATTATTTCAATACTTTCTAATGACAAATTAACGGGAGAAATTATGTTCAGTGGAAAAGTAACATGAACGCTATCCTGGTCTGCGAAGACCTAAAGTTTATCCTGACGAAGAAGTGTCCTCCTGAACCGACCAGAAATGCTGGCCAATGATAAAGTCTGCTGCTACTTGCTAGCAGAGATGTTTGAGGTTCTTGCTGCAAAGCATGAAACTATGGCTTCAACATCTCATATGATGGAATCATTGCAGGGCATGTTCGGGTAGCCTTCGGAGCGTCAACGTCATGAGGCCATGGTCTCAGCGATGACTACTAGGATGAAGGATGAGACATCAGTCCGAGAGCACTTCTTGAGGATGATGACCTATCTCAACATTGTGGAAACCTATGGAGCTCGTATTGACGAGCGTAGCCATGTGACCATGATTATGGAAACTCTTTCGAAGAGTTTCCTGTAGTTTAAAAGCAACTATGTTATAAACAATTTGACTTTTACTTTGACCCAGCTGCTTAATGAGCTCACCCACTACGAGTCCATGCTTGTGGATCCTCGTAAGTCCAATGTTGAGGCAAATGTTGCCGAGTCTTCTAAATATGAAAATATGAAGAAGAACAACACTGGGAAGGCTAAGGCTAAGCCATTGAAGAAGAAGAACAAAAAAGGCTCCAATGATGCCAAGCCCAAGGGAAAATGTATCCACTACAACATGAACGAGCATTGGAAAAGGAATTGTCCTAAATTCCTTGCTGAGCTGAAGGAGAAAAAGGATAAAGGTAAATATGATTTACTCGTTATCGAATCTCTATTAGTGAAGGATGATAAATCCGTCTGGATTGTTGATTCTTGAGCCACTGACCATGTTTGCTCTTCTTTGCAGCTAATTGACTCATGGAGGGACCTTGCTGAAGGTGACTACACCATGAGGGTCGAGACAGGGGATGTCGTTTCAGTAAGAGCTGTGGGAGTTTCCAGTTTAAATTTTACAAATAATAGTTATTTAAATTTGAACAATGTGTTATTCAATCCTGGTTTTCGCAGGAATTTGATTTCTGTTTCTAAACTTTTGGATGATGGTTATTCAATTTCTTTTAATAGTAATTTAGTTATTAATAGTAGAAATGGATTAACCATATGCACAAGAAACTCAGAAAATAACTTTTATGTGTTAAGACCGTTAACACATAGGTTATTACTCAACGCTGAAATGTTTATGGTTGAGAAACCTAAAACTAAACGGAAAAAGATTTCTCATGATGACACATATATGTGGCATCTTAGACTTGGTCATATCAACCTTGACCGGATAGACAGATTGATAAAGAACGGAGCCTTAAAGCAATTAAAGCTCGGAACTTTACCAGTCTTTGAATCCTGTTTAGAAGGAAAAATGACCAAGAGACCTTTTATTGGAAAAGATATAAGAGTTAGTCAACCACTTGAGCTAATACATTCGAACATTTGCGGACTGATGAATGTAAGAGCCCGAGGTGGTTATGAATACTTTGTCACATTCATTGACGATTATTCTAGATATGGGTATGTTTACCTAATGCAGCACAAGTCAGATACTTTTGAAAAGTTCAAAGAGTATCGTGCTGAGGTTGAGAACCAATTAGGTAAAATAATCAAAAATCTACGATCAGATCATGGAGGAGAATACCTTGACAGAGATTTCAAGGAATTCTTAGTTGAGCATGGGATAATATCCCAGCTCACAGCGTCTGGAACACCACAACAAAATGGTGTTGCAGATAGGAGAAATCGGACCCTACTAGACATGATGAGATCTATGTTTAGTTATAGCTCACTACCTAGTTCGTTTGGGGGATATGCACTGCAAACTACAATGCATACCATTAATGTGGTTCTATCTAAGTATGTTCCTAAGACTCCCTTAGAGTTGTAGAATGGTCGTAAAACTAGTTTGCGACATTTCCGCATATGGGGGTGTCCAGTACATGTGCTGAAGAATTAGACTACAAAGTTGGAACCACGTTCTCAGGTGTGTCTATTTGTAGGATATCCTAAGGAGACTAGGGTGGATTCTTCTATTGTCCTGAAGATAACAAAGTGTTTGTATGGACAAATGCTACGTTTTTAGAGGAGGACTATATGAGGGAGTTCAAGCCTCGAAGTAAAATGTTACTCGAGGAGT